>LSSL01005385.1:0-12257 GCA_001953115.1 Smittium mucronatum
AAAGTGCAAATCATATTAAACCTTAAATCTTTATACTCGATACTGCAAAAAATAACATTTATTAACTTAAATTTTTACATAAAAAACACAATATACTGAATAAAACATGAACTTGAGATGGCTTTAGGTTTGTTATAATAAGAATAGCACATATCACATAACATTAGATTCAGAATAATAAGAATAAAATAAAGCAAATAGCATTAAGTTAAGTTCAATACATAATAAAACAAAACTACACAATACAAAATACACAATACACACTATATATAGCGCATATCACATAGAAAATTATCTCTAAATTAAAATCACATTTTTTATTTTGAATTATTATTTGAATAAAATTTAGATCTAAATAAATAAAATATCTAACAGGAAATTTTTGCTTTGCCTAAACTCTTAATCGCAGATGTGTTGCTTTTTTCCAGTTTTTTATCTTTAGAAATCTTGTTTCATTCAATGAGTCATTTATATCGCAATTTTTCAGTTAAGCTAAGTATATTCATAATGATTTCGAACTCTTAATATCAAAATTATAATTTTTTAAATTTTTTTACAGAATCGTGTTTGATATGTAATCTGATGAATTTATCAAGGTTAATAGATTTCAAAAATGAGAAAAAAATTATATGTAATTGACTAATTTTAAATTAAATTAATAGAAATTTATATTTTGGCAAATTTTGTTGTAATTATTTTTTTACATTGGAATTTTAGTAGATTTTATCTTAGAAATTTAGTCAATTTGACTTAGTTAATTATTGAAAATATTTGATTATGATCCAATATAATATATTCAGATTATTTTTGGTCGATCCAATTTTAGATTATTCAAACTAAAATCATTTTATTCGAAAATAATCACTAGCTTATAAAAATTTTATTATGATTTAAATTCCGATCATTTAATCTGGATATAATTATAATTTTTTTGATAAAATTTTCTAAAAAATATCGATTTTCTAACATATGAATTTATTTTGT
Source organism: Smittium mucronatum (assembly GCA_001953115.1). NCBI lineage: Eukaryota > Fungi > Kickxellomycota > Harpellomycetes > Harpellales > Legeriomycetaceae > Smittium > Smittium mucronatum. The sequence continues at coordinate 985 of LSSL01005385.1, forward strand.
AAGTATCAGTAATGCTTAAATGAGTGTAATTTTTTTTTTTATAATCATGAAATAAAATTTTTATGAATTAAAATTTTAGTATAGAAAATTATCTACTAAAAAATTAATAAAAAATAAAAAAATCCATCCAATTTCAAGGTAATTCAAGAAAAACAGCATAATTTTTGTGGGTACAATGATTTTTTCTATAAAAAACTTTTACTGACAGGATTTTATAAATATTTTTGGTATTTTCTTTTGAGTGAATATAATTAATAATAAAGGAAATTTTTCATTGAATTTTGGCTCAAATTAACCACCAATATGGGAGAATATAGAGAATTTAATTTGAAATAAAACATTTTCAATACTAAAAAAAATTTAATGAACAATTAATGATTTGGAAAAAAATATTATATTCAATTATTATTCAATTATTGTTTTTATTTTAGAAAAAATGATTTTTATTGGTATATATAAAAAAATAATTACTAAAACTCAATTATTAAACAAAAAATATATCTTAATTATACGCGTGCTATTAAAAGACAAAGAATAATACTAAACTGATCTATTGAATACCAATACTTTTATGTATATTTTGAAGTCACATATTATTTATATTTGATATTGAATTTTCATTTTTTCCTTTTCATTTGCTCCGAAAATTTTTATCACGGCCACGTAGATAATTATTATACGATAAAAAAAGAATTTTCAGGTAGGGGTCACATCCACTTATAATATATATATATATATAATATTGAATTTTATATCTTATGTTATTATCTATATTTTTACCAAAAAAATCAAATTTAATTTAATTTTATTTAGAATAAAAAAAAAACGAATTGAATATTGAAATTTTTTATCTAGATCTTTTAGAAAAATAAAAAATCTGTATCAAAATGTGCTGAATCAATTTGTTTATATCATTAATAATTTGTTTCTAGCTCATTCTGATTTTTTATTTTTAAATAAAAATATTTTTTTTGATTAAGTTGAGCACATTACATTAAAAATTGGTTTTATAGCCGCGTGAAAATATCTTTAACACTCTAAAAATTTCGCACGATAAATATATAATTAAATTATTGATTTAAAATTTAAATATGAATTATATTATCCGCATTTAAGCATTTTTTTATCCATTAAAAATCGAATTTGTAAAATACCCGGAGTATTCCGCCCAAAAAATTTCGCATTAAGAAACCAAAGACGCAAAAGCATCTTCCATTCAAAAAAATAAGAAATATTTAAATTGGCGAGTATCTCAGTTAAAATTATTGAAAAATATAGTGTGACTTCCAGGTTTGCTTTTTCCATATTATATTAAAATATATACTGATTATTTCCATAATTCAAATAAAACCTCACTTTTTATAATTAGAGTAATCTTTGTTGTCGGTGTAAAAAAATATTTTATAGCCATTATTCTCCCCCATTGAAAATAAATTCACACAATCAAAGTAAATTATATTGTTATGAAAACGTAATTTTTTTTTTTATTGATCATATCCACTCTGTTATCATTTCTTCATTTCATTTTTTTATAAACCTCACCTTTTACTTACAAAGCATGAATTTACGATTAAATTATTCAATAATTAGAAACAATAGAAATATTCTTTTAACTTGAACAAAACTCTTTTATAAAAATTTATGAATTGCATATCAGTTTATTTTATTTGAGTTTAAAAACAATTTTTTGACATAATCTATATATATTTTGCATCAAAATATGTTTCGATTTGTGGAGTAGATGTAAAATGTTTTTTATGAAAATTATTTTCAAATTCTTATAGCTACGAATAAATTTATTCAATTCCATCTATACCATATTAATTTGAAGTGGGAAAAAGTTTCTGTTGGTGTCAAAATATTCTGCAGATAATAAATTATACCCAACAAACTTAAAATTGTGTTTACCATTAAAAAAAAATTATTAAAAAAATTCCTCTATTAAAGAATACTACTCAAAAAAAAATCTTACTTTATTTGATCATTCCATTTTCTGAAAAAATCATTTCTTGAGCAATGTAAACTAATTATTTCGTAGCTAAAAATTTTTAGCTTTCTATTTTTTATTTTTTTCTTTGAAGAATTTATAAATTCAGTTTTGATTTTATGAGGATTTACCGGATATCTCGATTCCATTATATTTCTGTTTATTTCACTATTCTAAATTTTTTATTAGATTATGATCAATTAAATACCTTTTATAGTTTTAAATTTTATTTTCCCACCAAATATTATATCGCTGAATTGTACAACTACTTCTTTTAATAAAATTTAACCATAAATTTACGGTTATTTTTCGGTAAATTTTGGTCTTTTTCCCGTAGTCACAAACGTAAATAAATTTATTTCAGTAATTGATAAATAATATAATGCTCGATTTTTTATCTTTAACTTCCGTTATTTTTGTGATTATTTAGCTCTTATAATTCTAAATAGTAAATAAATAAAATCCAATAATTTTATATTGAGCTAATAAATGTTGAGATATTTAAAAAAAAACTGGTAGTGACAAATCAAAATTCTTTATATTTTTTGGGTTTACTCAAGAGGATATATAATGCTGAAAAATCCAATTAATAAATACGAAGCTTCAAAAAACCTATTTTTACTATCATTCACTTGAAAAAACACGATATTGACACCCTATTTACTGCTTTATAAAATATAATACCAATTGTGCAAAAATGATTATTTTAATTTCATAATTATTGGTTAATATAAAAAAAAAATCTCAAAAAGTTAGTATATTGTAAATTATCTATTTTTTTTTTGATTTTGCATAAAAATTTTAAAATTTTAGTTTCTTCAATGTTTTTGGTAATACTTATTGTTAAATATATTATTATAATAGTATGTTTCATTTAGTATAATTTACAACAAAAATAAATAAAAATAAGCTGAAAAAATCGACATTAAAAAGGCTATAGAATCAATAATGGTAGTAGGTATTATTTTTAAACAACAAAAAACAATTGTTATATTTAAAGCAAAATGATTAAGAAAATATTTATTGACTTTCTGAAACCAAAAGAATGTTTATTCTTATTCTATCTTGGATTAATATTTTTGGAGGTTTATTAAAATCAAGCTTTCTAGAAGATAATTATTAAGGAAAATAATCAGGATAAAATTTTTTTTTTGGAAAATAAATATAAAATGAACGCAATTCATATATGATGACATTGGTATATTGTATATTTTATTTAAATATATAAAACCTATCTATTTGGAAACAGAGAAATTATATGGGATATAAATCATATTCTAACATCTTGTAACTCGAAGCTGAAAAAAAATTAGAAAATAACCGCTCATAATTTTTAAATTTTACAAAGTTTATAAAAAATATATAAATAAGTTTCAGGTTTATTTAAGGATTTTATTACTAAATAAATTATTAATTTTAGTGATAACCAATCTTTCTAGCCCTAAATAATAATTTTCATAACCTAAATAATTGTTAATTTAGGATGTAAAGCATTTTTATACTTTTTTATTTTAAAAGAAATCGAAAATTTGTTTATCTTTAAATTTTTTAGCCTCCAATAAGCCTTTTTTTTTTAAAGCAATTTATAATATAATTGTAATTTTAATTATTTAAAAAAATGAGATATTCATAGAATCTTTTTATTAAAAGAATTCATGTTATTAATAAAAAAATACATTTGGTTTTAAATTTTTTTAGGATTTAAGCGGATTAGTAGAAAATTCATCCTGAAAAACTAAATGCCAATAAGGAAGACACTCTTCCTGAATGTTATAAGAATTTTTAATCGGAAAAATGTATTTTGGGCATAAATAAATGTATTTTAGGGGGGAAATTAGGGTAAGGTGAAAATAAATTATATAACAAGACAAAATGGGTTGTGAGTAAAGTTTCGGGGTTATATTTTGAATTATATTAACCAAAAAAATATTCGGAAAATGGTCGAAATTTTAGAAAGAAATGTGATTAGTATAGGCGAAAGTAAATGGAAAAAGAATGTATTAAGAGTAAGATGAATTGGAGACGATTTCAGTAAAAATAAAAATAAGCTTGAGTCATTTTGTGAATACTGGGGCATGTTTTAAATGCAGAATAAAAATAAGGAGATGTCAAATGGAATCTATAATTACTTTATTATGTGTGAAATACAAAGTATTGTGAAATAAATAATGTTTGTAAAATATATGAGCAGTTGAGTGAGTTACAATTTTATTATTTCTGTAATTTGTTGTAAACAGAAGAGTGTCATAAACCTTTGCAGCAAGAAAGGAAGGAAATGCATGATAACAAGATTGGGGTAAGTGGAAAAAAGGAATGTATATTATAGGTTTTGATGGTCAGTTTAAGGGTAAAGACGTTTAATTAAGTCCATTTTACGGCCCTTGGAATTGTTGAGAATGAATATGCGCATAATCGAAGTTAAGATAAATATGGAAATGAGTGTCAGGAAAATAGTACAAAATTTGGAAAATAGTTTAATGGTAAAAACTCGTAGTATAAAAATCGGATAAAAGTTACATAGGGGTAGGGGGATTAAAGGTTTATAGTGAAGCTAAGGTGAGTTTGGGAAAAATTAAATATTATTAAAAAATAAAGAGAGTGAGAAGTTGAAGATTTTAAAAATTTGAATAAAAAGAACGTGCAATTTCAATAATGGTTTTATTTAAAAGAGCAAAATACCTTTATATTTTTTTCTATTTATATTAAATGCTATTAAAAACTATGAATTTTATTCAGAATAATAATTATAAAATTTTATTATAAGGTACTAAATCTCTAAGTAGAAGAATCTAATTTCATAATATTAAAAAGTTTCATATTTTTTTTTAAAATATCCATAAATAAATCCAATCACATTGGTGTTTTTAAAATAAAAAACAATCGATTTTAAGAATATTAAATTGAATTATACGAATATTTCATCATAATACTCTATTACAGAGGCTATACAGATTCTGGGGTGATAGTAGATGGTTGAGGGATAGAAGATAATAATAGTCAAACCTGTAATGGTTTGACCAAAGCCCGTAATAGATTAAATCTAAAGGAATCCCCGAATATGTGGCCAAAAATGAATCTATTTCTATATTTTTTCGATGATGTATGTTTACCGATCTATTAATTATCCCCAAAGTGATTTTGGGTATCTAGAAATCGATTTTAAATTTATTGGCTTAGAGAGATCATTTAAAATATAATTATAATACTATCAGTTGCTTCAGGGTGATTTTCATGTCTTTTTCGACATTCAAAGTCATCCAATAAGCTCTTTTATGATTTGAAAGCCTCAGCTATACAAAATATAATATAATTGATATATTTTATTCCACGAAGTTTCAGGATTTTTTGAACTCTATTCTTTTATTTAGGGAATACAATAATTAATTTAATTGTTTTATCAGAGATTATTGTTAGTGGTTCGTAAATTTATGGGATGTCATAGTTCGAATAAATCCGCAAATATCCAATAGACAGAAAAATTTCTATGTTAAAGTTTTTGTATCCATACTTGCAGAGGTACCCCATTCTTTGAGTTTTAGTATGATTAAAATTATTTCAAAATAAGGCTTAATAAAATATACTATTGAGGTTATCTTTATGGCCCAGAGGAATCACGGAAATAATGGGATTGGTTCTATAGTTTTTGGGTTAAAACAAAGGCGCATTAATGTTGATTAATGGCATTTATCGTTGGAAATGATGATTTTTAACCAAAAAACAGGGGTGGAAGAAATTTTATATTTACACTGCATTTGTAGGAAAAACTATTCCTTGATCACTACGTCAATCCAAAAAGCGTTGCTGCGTGGAATCATAGTTGCGAAAAAGTTTTTCTGCTCTCGGAATTGCTAGGATAATATGGATTTCCTTTCTTTCGACACATTAATTGGGAAGGGAGTGCCTCTGATTCTCCGTGCCATTGTAAACCTAAATCTGCTCTTAAGCAGTGGGTATTTTTCGCTTTTGAGATCTTGGGCCACTTTTCTTGAAAGAGATATCTTTTATTTTGTGGGAATTCGATCCATTTATGGATAACATGTTACCGATAAAAATGTGATTTTATCACTTTCAGAATTGATCTCTTTCAGCGGGCCTTCTTTATCATCCTGTTAATCAAGTTTCTTTGCCGAAGCAATAGTAATCGATAACTGAGCCTATGGTTGGCTATAATCGCCTATTGCAGCTTTAATTTTTTCTAGGTAACAAATTTAGTGTTTTTTAGTTGTCTATTTTTGAGTTAAATAAATAAATTTATGTCACACTCTCGTAATACTTTTTGAATAAAGGGAAACATTGGAAAATCTATCAATCATTCTGTCTGTGCAATCATTTTTTAAGAACATCTGCAGGGCTCATTCCGGACGGAATATAAATCACCGGAGTGCGTTTTTCTGTCTTCACTTTTTGCTCTATAATTCTTATGCAATCTCTACAGCTTTGATGAGGTTGTTCCCTCAGCTTTTGCACATAATATAATTTCATCTTATTTTCCGAATAAATAAATACCCTGTGTTTAAAAAAATAATGCATTTAGACTGCATATTATATCATGTGTAATTAATTAGAGTTGATTAGCAAAATTTTTGGTACATGAACAATTTCTAAAGAGATTCACGAATCCAAAAAAATCCCCATACTGTGTCGATTCCAAAAAAAACATTTTTATTTTAGGAAACTATGGGAGGGGGAGGGGGAGGGGGAATTCCGTTCCGCTGGGACGGTTGTAATCACAAAAAAAACTTTTTTCCATGGCTGGAACCTTCAGAATGAATATCGATATCCATTAGTGATTTTGCCTTAAGAAGTCAATAGCTAGTTTTATCAACCTTATAAAAATTGATCCCCAAAGCAGCACTTATATATACATAGCTTGCTCCTTCCCAATGAATAAGGTGGGGCACCTGACTGCTTCTATTAATCATTGATCATTTTTTTAGCAGTTTCGTGAAGGTATCCCATCCTTTTTTTATGGGGATTTAAGTGAGATGTGCTGGTTTTGGTGGTAATATTGAGATATTTTGTTGATTGTGTTAGTTTTAGGGCGAATTTTTACTAATTGATAAAATTCCTAGTTTCTCTAACTTTTTTAAAACATAGTTTTTGTCTTATTTTAAGCCTGATTTGGATAAAAAAATTAAGAGAGCGCCTAGGCTTTTATCTATCTGAAATCCTTCGTTAGGATAAAAAAATTAAGAGAGCACCTAGGCTTTTACCTATCTGAAATCCTTCATTAGGATACCACAGATAAGTTTTCTGGGGGTATTTGTGAACACTAGTGAGATAGGAAAATTACTAACAGTAGGAATAGAAAATTTTAAGCTATCTGGTTTCACAAAAGCCATAGTTATTTGCTACACTACCCGTGATGATTATTTCAAGGAATGCATCTCACAGCCTTATTGATTCTACATAGTCCTTTCTTTATATCTTCAGAAATTAATATGGTAATGATTTCACATTTAAGATATTTTGTTTATTATTCTTTCATCAGTTGCATTTTTAGAACCTGCAGTTGTTATCCTGCCTACTTCCGCACAGCGAAGATATTAATTTATAAATTTTATACCGGTGATACACTTCTTATATTGCATTTTTTAGAAGTCATTCTGCTTTTCAAGTCATATCTTTTATCCCTTTAGGTCATATACGTCTGTTGTCCAGTCTGAATCTCTGAGCTGTGTTGGGGTGAGTATTCATAGGCAATTTATATTATTCGAAAATCATTTTTGATACCTAAAGATTTTCTGATAGCAGCCCCCTTGATTTATAAAACAGGTGGAGACTGTCACGTACTGGCTACTTCCTCTTCCACACCCTTGTGTTCCTTAAAACACTCCTTATGGGTAGGAGTCTGATCTGTTGTAGTCGTAAGAGTGGATGTCCTAAGATGTGGTATGTGCGGCTACAGTATTTTTTTTATTGATTTTTTTCTGGGTAAGTAGCCTTCAGCTAGAGCTATAGAAAGGTAAAATTTTGGATTGGGCGATCGGGCTTGCTAGAGGAAAGCTCTCATTTATAAAAAAAATTCTATTAAAGGATATTTATTAGCAGTATATACATGAATTGGGAAGACCAGAAGGTTAACACTAGGATAAAGGTTTTTTATTCTTGATTGGGTTGAAATAGTACTTGCTTGTACGGGTAAAGATCTAAATTGGAGTGGAAACAATATTAGCAGAAAGAACTTAGCAGCTAAAGAGCCTTCTTTTCTTATGAATTGTATATGGGTTAATCGGAATGGTTTACTGTCAAGGAAAAGCTGCGTAGCGTATATTACAATTTTATAATTTTCAATTATAGCAGTTCTGGCGCCTTTAATTGCGGGGGGGGGGGGGGCTTCATAGTTTTTTTACGCGGGAAAGGTGTATAGTGAATCTTTTATTTTTATCCTTTAAAGGTAGGTGACCGAAAGAATTTTTTTCCAATACTAATCAGAACTTCCGAGACTTCTGGATATTTCGTCAAATCTTTTTTAGCGGCTTTTTTTGAAATATGGGGGTCCGCCTCTGCTCTAAATCAGCATATTTGAATCGACTAAAACCAGGTTAACTTCACTGTTAGCTTTTCTACTCTTTAAATAAGGGTTCAATTATTACTGAAAATATGTTATAAATAGTGAATAGTTACAGAGAAAAAGAAATAATGATAAATGATTCAAATAGAAGTAATAGGAACCCAATACTTGAAAAAATAAAGAATTTCCATTTATTTATTAACTAATTTAATTGATTTTTAATTATTTATTTATATTTTTGCTTATTTGGTAAAATACAATTACAGGTGTATGATTCCATATGAAGCATAATAAATTGATAACTGTTTTTATTATCTCATATAGTCACATAATGTTTTTTTTCATGATTATTAAATTATATTGACCAGATTATCATATATTTTTTATAGATTTAGAACATAAAATTTTAATTTTAATCAATTTATTTCTATACTTATTTTTGAAACTAAAAAAATTATTTGGAAAAAAAATCTTTGGTTATTATTTTTTTTAAAAAGTTCTGATTCGAGACATGTATATTTATAAGTGAATAGATGTGATAATACAAACTACAGGTAAGTTTCAATTTAACAAAAAATTTGTTTTAGTGAATTTTTAGACGTTGAAATTTTTTTATACCTATAAGTTTTTTGGTCTTTAATCATGATTGAAAAAATCATGCAAAAATATTTAGGCAATATAAAGAATAAAAACCAAACTAAAAAGCGATTCTCCAACTATTCCAATAGTTTGAATGGGAATTAACAATAATTATAAGATGAATAAGTAGGAATCAAAATTTTCATTAATAAAAATTTAAATAGGTTTTGTATATTAAACCATTTTTCAGTTATTTAAAGAGGTTTAATATTTTTTAGTTTTATGAATTAAAGTACTAATATTAATATTCACTAATTAGGAGTTTTCCTAAGTTTGAATTTTGAACCTAATTAAATTTGACGTTTTTATACTTTTGTGCAACTAATTTAAACTAATAATATTTAGTTTAAATCAAAAATATTTATTTTATTTATCGATCATTCACGTTTACCCCCCCCTTTTTTTTTGAATTGGTGTTAAAGCCATTAATATGAATTATTGGGTTAGGATCGGACCTAGAAAAACGCTAAAAAAAATTTGCATGTTATTTTATTGATCATTAATAATAAAAATATCAAATAGAAAATGAATTTCTTATGCCATCTAAACCTAATTTAAAAAGATTATATCTTTAGTATTATTGCAATATAGCTGATAGAATTCTAAAAAAATTTAAAATTAACTAAAAAATATGTTTATATTTATTCAAAATTTTGAAAGCCAATAGAAAAACTTTAAAGAGTTTTTATAAAGTCAAAGTCATGAGAGTTGTAAAATTAAGACAAAATCTAGTCCAATTTATAAATAATTTTTTTCGCTTAAAATAACAAACTTAATAATGATAAATATTTAAAAAAATTTAGATAAAATAAATATAATTTATCTATGACAATTATATTTATTTAATATGTCTAACATCGTTTATCAAGAAAACTTAATTATTATAAAACATTATTTCAGAAAATAATTCGCCCTTCCATTTAATATTAATTATAATGGATTTTATTATATATTTAATTCTATTGTTTTTAATAGATATATTGTATATATGGATTTCATTACTTAATATCTCACCGAAACACTCATATTTATCATAGAAAATTTTATTAATACTCTAAATTAGTTTTTAAAATGATTTTTCATGTCTATTGCAATTAATATACACACCATTGAAATAAATCTAAACTGAATGCAAATATATCACATTTCATAATCATCGGAATCTAAATTTTAAATTTCAATCATATTAAAAAAAATTTTGAATTTAAAAATTAAGTTAAGAAGAATCAATTTAATAATATCTGGTTTTATTTAAAATGCTTTTCCGAAGTTAGAGTTATTTATCTAATATCTTTTCCATTTCTATTGTGAAAAAATATATAATTCATTCGCTAATCTCAAAACTAAACCCCTGGTGCCTTCCTGAATTAATTTTAAATCAATAAATAAACTATTGAAAAAAATCACAATTGAAGTTTAATTTAAAACCCTAAGAGAAAATTTCAATTTTTTAATTTATTTTGAGATTTAAATAAAAAAAGTAGATTAAAGGTTTTTCCAATTTTCTATCCTTAAAATCTTTTGATTTTCTATTTAAACGCTTTTAAGATACCATTTACTATATATATTAATTTAATAAAATAAAATAAAATAATTTAAATTTATGTTCCACTATTTTTTCTCTGTCTGTTAATTTTTTTATCGAAAGTTGAAATAATTAAAAATAATATTAAAAAAATTGTTAAAGTCTCAAATCTTTCTTTCATTTATTTGGGATTATTTGTGTATTAATTTTTTTTCAATATGATTTAAAATAATATATTTATCTCATTTAGACTTTATGTAAAAATACATACAACTATATGAATTAATGTTCAAAAAAAATCATATTTTTTAATAAATATAACTATACTGGAAACCTCGAAAGATTTTCACTTCTTTGTAACAAAAATTTTGTTTGATTTCTTTTCTTTAAATATTCTGAAACCACTTCTTTTTATATTTAATACATATTGGATTTATTTGTTTTAATATCAGTTTTTTAATAATTTTGTCTTCAGTTTCTATAGAAATCTAAAATTTTAGAGCCCTACGCCTGTTTTAATTTTTTTTTATTTTATTCACACCTATTATATCTTTATTTGTATTTTTTCATTTTAATAGCTTTTTATAGCAAAAAACATCCATATTTTA
>LSSL01005386.1:0-10939 GCA_001953115.1 Smittium mucronatum
AAAAAAAATTAAATTGGGGTTTTATTCGCTAAAAAAGAAGACTTGATTAAAAACTTGTACAATTTTCTAATTTTTTCAAAATACTATCTATTTTTTTAAATACTTCTAAAATTTATAAAAAATTCGATCGTAAAGTCAAATAATCGACTAAAAGAATTTGTTTTATATTTAATAACAAAGAGAAAACTGGGTGGGCCATTTCACCACAGGACGCTTGCATGAAAAAATTAAAAATTTGAATTTATTTAAAAAATTATTTATTCAATATGCATCTAACGCCAATTAAGTGTTTAAATGTAATAATCTCATAAAATTGGATTATATCCATTTATATCAAAACTAGTGCCAATTTTTCAAGTGACTTCAAAAAAAAAAGACAGTAAAAGATGTCGAAAGCCCTAATAAAAAAATAAACTGCATTTTTTTGGAAATAAAAGTAACAGTAAAAATTTTCGTTTAATTTGGATTAAAATTATTTCTAAATACAAGGGTATTACCAATTTAAAGCATCTTTTCCTAAAAAAATCGAAATTATATAATCCTCCCATAAAAATCAATTTTCGTATTTATAAATATACACAACTTCGGTAAAAATTTGGTCCAAATTCATCAATTTAAAAAATTAAGATCTATCATCTTTAATTTGCATTGTTTTAGATTTTTTTTTAAAGTTTGTGTGAATTGAAATCAAAAATACCACACCTAATCAAATTTGAGCTCTAATTCTTTAATTAAAAAATAATTTTGGCATAGAAAAGCTCATTATTTAGCTGTTAATATTCCATAAACCATTATATGCGCTTGAATGAGTGTTAAAAAGGCGGTTTATTTTACCAATTAATATAAATATTACCCATGCTATAAGTTTTAAATTGAATATTAAAAATTTATTGTAATAAAAAATTTATTTCAAATATTTAAAATTGGTACTAGATCTAATAGATCAAAATTTAAAATGATAATTTTAATGATACTTTGTTCATCCGGAAAAATATTTTTTTAAGATCCATAAATTTCTTATTAGAGCCAAAGCTTCTCAAATTTATATGCTCTGCTTATACTTTAGTCTTAATATTATATAACAAGAGAGAAAAAAATATTTAGAATCTAAGGGATATGATAAATGTTTATTGGTTGTTTTAATATTTTGTAAAAATGAAATGGGTAGAGAATGACCTCTCCTTTCTTTTGGTTTTTTCTCCGGATATCTTTAAATAAAATAAAGTATTTATAATATGGTTATATTAAAGTATAGAGAAAATAGCACCAACTATTTTTCTAAAAGCTAATTAATGTGATTAGACAAAAAAACATTAAGGAAAAAGGTTTTAATCGGCTTTCGAATAATAAATATTTAGATAATAAATAACTAAAGTGTGGGGTTTCTTGGGAGAAATCTAGGGTACTTGAAGATTCCTTGACAAGTAGCTTTTTTACAATCATGAAAATTGGTCAGGTAAACTCGTGTATTATTTCTATCTTTGTGAGTATCCAAATATTTTTTCATCTTTTTTCTAACATACCACCATAATTTCTTTATAATACCATAATAATCATCACAGGTTATTTTAATGGAATCCGATTTATCACTATTTCTGTGGTCAAATTGAATTAATACAAGACCTTTTTTAGGATCTATAAAGAATATGACACTGCATATAAAGATATCCTAAATTATCAATGATGGACCAGAAGTGAGACTGCACTGGAAGTAGAATGAGCTGATCTTTTTTCAATAAATTTCTAATATACCTCCAATATATCTAAAAATATAATAAAATCACTTTTATTTCCACAATTAACTGGACATATAATTATCACTTTTACATCAGGAAAGAGTTTTTATATGCGTTTTACAGCATATTTTTAGTGTTTACCTGAATAAAATACATTTTAATCCCTAAATTATCCAGGAAATCTGGGAACCTCTTGTATTAACGCGTCAATTATTATAAAAGCTTCTGTATAATGATTGAAATACATACATTGTAGCAATTGGTCTATTTTTATAAAAAAAACAACCCATAAAATCATCCTTAACTTTTTTTTTCATGTAATTTGACATCATTTCTCTCAGTCTTTGAGAAATTTAAGGGTTCATCCTAAATTTTAGACCTATAATATGGAAAAGATATATGTTCTGCTTCAAAAAATCCATGAAAAAATACAAGCAACTCTTTTTGGATTCATATTTTTATTTACTTTTTTAGCTTCTCATCCTTGAAATGTCTTCTGCGTAAAAAAAAAAAAAAATCCTTGAAATGTCATCTCTTAAATTGAAAATAAAGAATAAAGTATTTAAAATTATGCAAGCTCTGTTTTGATAATTTATCAATGTTTTGATATTAATGCTCTATAGAAACCTCTAATCGCTGGTTTGATTGAAGGTGAGATTCGCTTGCCTCTGCTTGCCTTAAATATTTTCGGAATCTTATATAATAATTTATTTTTTTGGAAATAGAAAATTTCCTCAAGTCTTCTTTTTTTTAAAAAAAAAAAATAGACTTTAATTACTATCCATATCCATAAATACATTAGTGCATAAATTTTTTTTGCTTTAAAAGCTATTTTTTAAATTAAATAAGAAATACCAATTAGGAAATCTTTTTATTTTTTTAAAAAATGGAATTTCAAATTTTAAAAATAATGAATCATTATTTTTTAGAAATCTAATAAGGTTCCATCTATATTTCTAACATAAAAACCCATGTATTACTAACAAACTCGTTTTATTAACAATTAAACCAACTTTTGAGATATTATTTTGGTTATTAAATGGAAAAATAATTTACATTATCAGAGATTATTTAGTATAAATGATACAATAAATATGTGCGCTGTAATATTTTTTTCTGTTTTTTTTTTGTTACTTTAAAAATTTAATGAAAATTCTATTGGCTACCTTAGCTTATGTAAAATTAAATTTTATTGTGGGGAGAAAAAAATAGAATGTATTTTTTTGAATTCTCGCTCTTTTATGCATTAAATTCCGTTTGCGATACAGAAAAAAGGGATGATTTATTATGTTGGCATTTAATTCAAAAAATCATATCGAATAATAAAACATATTATATGTCAAAAATCGTTATTATTGCATTTAATAAAGATAAAAAAACCATGATCAATAGAACCCTGTATCGCAAAAAAAATAAAAATAAACCCACAATGAGGATAAAAACGATTTTTATTCGATAAACACAGTTTAGCTAACTCGAGCCATCATTTATTGAGGCTCAAACAAATTGGGACATAAAATTTTTTCAAGATATATATTTAAGAATCTTAATGAAAAGTGATTTATGGATTTTTTTACCCCCCCCCCTTCCCCGCCACCTAAACAAAAAGTACTGGTAAAAATACTTATTCTCAAGAAAGAAATGATTTAATAGTTAAAAATACTATCCAAAACATGAAATAAACCCAATTAAAAATATCTCATATCTTCCTTCAACCATAAGTTCTTTTTAATTTTTCAATAAATGAGTCTAGGTTCTTGGAATTGTGACCATAAATTATAATCTTCTCTCTTATAAAATATATATATTCATATCTAACCGTCCTGTTTTATAATTTGCATTTAACTTAGATCCAATCTGGGAAACCATATTCAAATCTTCTAATAATGTATTTGAATATTCCAAAAAAAAAAAATCTCCATCATTTTATTGTTTTGAAAATCAGAGACACGTTTTTTATTGCTTCTGAATTCTTTAGTTTGTTTCTGATCTTGATATTTATCAAATTAAGATTTATGATTATTTTATTGAATATATTAGTGCTCTTGAATTTATTGATATTATCCAAGCAATTCATGCTGATCATATCATATTTTAGTTGGAAATTTGGTATTTAAGCAAAATTAAAAATCAATTTTAGTTAATTGGTCTATTTTTTATCCATAATATCAAATCTTTTATTTAATTTATCGAATTTTTTTTATAAATTTCTTCTAGAATAAGTTACAATTTCGGTTTAGAATATTAGGTTCTTTTTTATACTATGCTTTTATAGCTGAGTCTGATTTTAATTTTATCTTCCTAGGTGTATTCGAAACTCTTCGAAGAATTTGTACTAGTACAGACATGTGAATATCTCATTTGAGCTTTATTCTCTTCAAATTAGCTATCTATGGAATGAAAATTCTATAAAAAAAACTCCATTTACAACTTTTAAATCTTTATTTTGACTATATTTTGTTGTCTGAAAACAAATATGATCTTTCTAAAAATAAACGACCACTTATTATCTGATCTGAGATGGATTTACAGCTTTCTCTAACGTATCTCTTAATTTCACTTCAAAAAATCGGATTTAAAAGTGAAATATTTTCGGAAAAATATTTCTCGTCTTCTATTTTAGACTTTTTATTATTTCAGATGACACAAAAATCCTTTTTTTAACTTCTATAAATAATATAGAAGATTTAATGGAAATGGAAGTGTAAATTTTTTCTTTTGAAAGTACTAAATTCACTAAAGAGCGGGTTAAAAATTTAAAGAAGATACGATATTCTTAATTATTGTGTATATCTTTATAATATATCCTTTTTATCGGATCCTTATATTTCTAAAAGATATTTAGACGGCTTACTGAGTGATTTATTCAAAAAATGGTAAAAATTTCCCCTTTTTTTGAAAAAATTTGATTAGCTTAATAATTTTTTTATAAATTTATTATACTCAAACATGGATTTTTCTACAATAGACTAGGAAAGGTGTTGAAGGGCAGTATAGGATATTCTAAAATATTTTGAAAATTATAAGCATTGGTTTTATACGAAAAAGAAAATGCATTCATAACACCCAATGAAATTTTTATCAGTTATCCCAAGTTTATCAGTAAAATTATGGCTAATATTATTTATGACCATTGTTTCAAAGATGCTATAGCTAGAAATAAATAATTTCATAATTTCTAATAAAAAGATTAGAAGAATCGCCTTTATAGCGTGATGGTATCAAATTTATATTGGAATAAATAATGTGAATACACCTAAATTTGGAATAATAAAATGAAATTTTGAAGTGGTTCCCAAAGCAAATAAAACTTTGGTAAAAAAAATTTTAAGTGGCTCTTAGAACTTTTGTTTTGTTTTACAAACCAAAATAAGTTAGCTAATAATATTAGTATCCCTTTATTAATTTAAAATAAAAAATTCTTGATCTAATATTGTTTCCGAACTGATTAAATTATCAATAGTAGATTTCAATGTAGAAGAAAGTTAGATTCTAAATTAAATTCAATCTTTTTAATGTGATTGAACATAAAAAATTATTCTTAAATCTATACTTCTATATATATCAAACTCCTAATCCTCTTATTCTTATCGAGATCATAAACTGATCTTGGAGCTGAATTGATGATTGATTTATAAACTGCAATATCGAAATTTTACCCAAATGTAGAATATTTTTTGTTATAACAACTTATTATAGTATATATTGAGTATATTTCTTTTCAAAACCGATCTAATTTTTTCCTTTTAATACCTATTCTTTATATTGTAGAATAAAAATTCTAAAATCAAATTAAGTTACAAAATTCTACATATTTTTTAATTTGCGAGATGTAGAAGCTGCGTCTTTTGATACTCTTAATCTTGAATAAAAAACTAAATGCTTATATATCAATTTTTTGAATTTTGAGCACTAAGTAAGTTTGTGATAAATTTCAACGGTTTTTTATTTTTATCGAGAAGTTCTTCCCACTTTCTATAACTGAATAATGATACATGAATAAATAGATTCGAAATTGACCAACCTTTATTGGTATAAAATTATAATGAGAATAGAGACAAAGATTGATAGAATTCAATCTCACAATAAATCCTAAACTAAAGATCCAAAAAGACAATATATAAATTTATATAAATTAAAAATAAAAATATTATTCCTTATCATTTACACATTGCTGGCTGGATCCAAAGTAAGCTGCAAAATGCCTATATTTGAACTTAAGATCTACCGCTCATTTTTGATGGTTTTTTACATTCTAATTTAATGTAATATCTTATTTATATACTATATTTATTTGTAAAATCTAGTAAACAGAAGAAAATATATCAAATTAAAAAGAGAAAAAGGGTTAAATTCGATAAAAATTATCCGAAAGTCTCTAATTTACTTATAACACTAAGTACTCTGTAATATAAAAATAAAAATACTCAATACTACTATTAAATTATAGTCAATGATTCTATATCAATACACAATGAAGATTTTCTAATTCAAAAAATCCAATTTTTCTTTGATATTAATTTATGTTGAAAAAATAAATTGCCTTTAAACACTTAAACAAATTTATATTTTGAATTATAAATCAATGAAATTAAATTAAAATTTCTTTACCAATACATATTCCTGAATAAAGTAGCAAATAAGTCTTGTCTGTGATATATAAAAAATGAAAATTATGCATGAAAATTAAAATAATGATTTAAAATGAAATAAATTCAGAACTTCATATATATTTTTTGCCTTTATAATAGACTTGCTGAACGTGATGAAAACGAGATCATTTAAGTTTTTATTTTTTTTCTACTTTTTCCATTTATAGCTTCTATGTTCAAAGTTTAATAATTTTTTTTAGATAATAGAAATTAACAAAGATCTATCAACAAATAAATTTTACAGGTGGATTAATCTTACCAATTAGCAGTGCGAAAATTGAAAATTTATCATAAAATCTTGATTATTGAATCAATTCAGAGTATATGGTTATTGATGAAAGAGAGAACTAAATATTATAAAGCTAATTTCACCATTTTATAACAAAAACAAAAATTAATGCTTTTGAAAGTGTTAAACTATTGGTCAAGATGTGAAATAATGAATTTGAGAGATTTATTTTATTTTAACCGATATAAAAGTTATATAAAACCAAAAATTAATAAATTATTGTTATACAGAGTGTTCAGACTTACTCATATCAGGCTCCGATGAGACACATATTTTCCTGAATGTGCTTATTCCTGAGATTTTGGAATAAATATAGCGAATATATCCTTTAAATATCGATTTGTGTCTAAATGTACTTATAATTTTCCTGTTATTTTTGGTTCTCTTTTTTTTTTTCCTCTTTTAGATTTGATGATTGCTTTTCCTTTATTCTAGTCATGCTTAAAATTTTATATCATCTAATCTTAGTTGGGATTTAGATACGTTAAAGTTTTTAAGAGATATACATATATCGGTAAAAGTTTCGATTTTTTCTAGCGAAACCCTATAGTTACCCCTTGTTATTTGGAAAAAATATTTTAATCAACCAAAAAAATTTCCAACAACTATTATTTCAATGTAACCAGGAGTGTGATTACATATAATCGCGGAGTGTTCTGGATCCAATGAACTAGCAGGATATTCACAACTACTTTGATAATTCTGCGAGTGGCACTATATATTTGAATGATTATTTTTTTTTGGTATAGCATCCAGAATTTTTTTATTGATTCCTACATAGCCTTTATAGGCCATAATCGGCCATTCATCATGATTCCCAGTGTCTTCTATTCTAAAATCACTGGTAGATTTTTCCAAAAAAAATCGATAAATGCTCTGTATTTTTTTAAAAAACTTAAAATTATGTATTTAGCCCTCAAAAAAAGGGCTAAATAATGCTCATAGACCATCTGGTATAACATCGATATCTTTTTTTATGCAGTGAAAATTGTTTTTTCCCGAATAAAACATTTTCCCGTCTTGTAAGGATCCACTTGTTTTATTTATAAAAAAGCATTGTGAAATATACGATCAACGCTACATCCAAATTATCTATATGTCATATTGGTTCAGATAGCTGTAAATACTTTTTAATACAATATAAATATTTCTTTAATAAAGTTTCCCTAACCACTATTGCAGCGGAATTGATCAATTTACGGATCGAGGGTGGTAATTTTCAAAAATATTTCCCCATTTTCTCAAATTTTAAATAGTGTCTAAGATAAGTCAAGAGTATAAGAAGCTTATTCTTGGGTGCGAATTTTGACCTTTTACCTCTTCTTATTTCTGGGTTTATAAAATACTTTTCACAAACCAGATATATTTCATCAAACTCACCCATCTGGAATCCTGTGATAAAATAAACATTTTAAGGATATTTGGAAATTTCAGTATAGACTTGAGTATAATATATATCTTAGAAACTGATTTAGTTTTCTGAAATAGCAGAAGCTATTACAATTAGGGTTTCATGATCTTTGGATGCTTCTCTGTATCTATCGATTCAATGCTGAATGTTAACTCTTTCCATTTTTTTTGCTCTTTTTCTACGATTTAATATTATAATATTTTTTTGTAGTATTCATAAGATAATTAGGAAAATTTTGCAATCTAAATTTAGGTTCTAATATTAATCTCAATTTTTTTTAGAAATTGAAAAAAAAAATATTGAAAAATTCAAAAATAATTATTTCAAAATATTGAGATTCAAATCTAAAAATTCATTTACAAATTATTGGCTTTTAGCTATTATTTTAATGTTACTAATGCACGAAAAAAAAAAGTGGGACCAAAATAAACATTTTTTATGAGAATTAATTATCGAAAACATTTCAGCATGAGAAACCCCATTTTTTTGGATTTCAAATTTGTGAAAAACGGACTTCTAATAAAGTAAAATTTTAAATTTATTCCATAAATTCCCTAAAACAGATTTTAATATCAAATTTTTTATCATTCAAGATGTCGAAAGGAAACCATTTAAATTTAAAAAGTACTTAGTAAAATATACTAGTTTATTTACTGAATATTCGATATAAAAATCAAAAAAATTTCATGATTTTAAAAGACAAATCGACTCTAGTCATTTTGAGTAATAAAATAATTACATTGATTTGATAACAATGCATAACATAATACAATTTATTTTAAGCGATTTAACAATAATTTCAAAAAATCTATAGAAATTATTGAATTACGAATCATACTAAGTATTTATTGACTTAAATGAATTAACTTGTTATAAATAAAAATTTTACTTTTCTAGGAATTTTTGAATCTGTAATACTAATAATAATGATATTTCATTAATAATAGATTCATTTTTTATAGGGTGTCATTTTAAAGAAATTAATAATTTTATATAATTTATTAATCAAAATTTTTTTTTCCTATTTCTATTAAAAAACATCTTGTAAAACATACTTTTTTTATGCGCTGATATATTTATGGATATTCAGAGTAAGTGAAGTCTTTAATAAATAAATAAATAGCACAACAAATATTTATATACGTGTGTACTTATTCAAAATTTTGGATATATTTTCGTGAATAAGATCCATAAAAGTCATTTCGTTAAATTAATCAAATAATCTATTAAAAACCAAATAATTTTTTGATTTCATTAATATTAGTGAAATTATAGTAATTAACCATGTATTATAATTTAACCAATCAGATAAAAAATTATGTCTTGTTATATCTTTATATCTCGATTTTAGTTCTTTTTAATGTATATGATTCGTTTAAATATGTGATTTTAAAAATTAAAAATCCTGTTTTGCAATTACTGGTACAATTCGACAAATTATACCCCAATAACTATTTGAATTTTATTAATGATTAACCATCAAATTTTTATATAATATGCTATAAATTGGTTAATATTTTATTAGATATTTAAAAAGTCATCTCATTATTTATTTAAAAAAAAGCCATTGGCAGGTTTTTTTCACAAAAATAAGATACCCAATTAAATATGGCCATTAAAAATCGTTTTATTATTAGAAAAATATCTAATGTAAATCTGTAAAATACACACCCAGTCAAATATATCCAATAAAAATTTAAAAATATGAGACAATATATAAACAAAAAGGCATGAATTTTTGTGAATAAAGATTTCAGACAAGTTGAGCGTTGATTCTTATTATCTAAACGAGTTTAAATTTGGGTTTGAGAATTCCATCAAAAAGTGACCCAGAAATGTGGTAAAATGCAGTATCAACGATGGATACGATTGATCAATTATATTGAGTGTAAGAATATTTAATTAAGGTATATTTTTTAGCCTATTATTCTAATTCTAAAAGGCGTCGGAAAAAAAATAATATTGCTAATATCAAGTTTTATATATCTATTAATATATGGTTTCAATATTTTAAGATTTATTGGACCAAGACAAAAAGCGATTTTTAAAACTAATAAACCTTGATTACAATTGAAACAACAAAGAAATCAATAATATATGCAACCAGGCTAAATTCCATTTTTCTTCTGGGGCAATTAAATACCATCAATTCCAACTTATCGTGAAATTTTAACTGTTATCCGATATCTTCTTTGTATTTAACATAGATCCGCTTTTTATAAAAAATTTCAAGAGTTAAAAAAAATAAGGTTTTTCTTATGTTTTTTTAAAGTTTATTTGAACTCTGTTAATATTAGAAAAGAAACTAAAAATGTCCCGTACATCTTAAATTATTTTTATGTGTTGATTACCAAATTTTATATATATCTTCGCATATTATTATAGATCTACCGAAATTCGGATAAATCTCAAGGATATTATCGAAACAATAAAAACCTAAAATAAAAAACACAGGCTTTAGAAAAAAAAAATATTTGATTTAAAGTGGAGATGTAGTGTGCTTTATTTTTTACTTTTTAATTCTTACCTTAATTATTATGTTTTATGTCGGGATAAGCATCACTTTTTCCTGATTTTACAATTTTGTTGATTATTCAAGATAAATCGTTAAAAGAAACTTGCAGGAAAATCTAAATAACACCTTAAAGAACAGATAAATTTTTGTTCTAATTAAATATATCCAACAAATTTTAAGAAAAAAAGATGACTTATTGCGGTGAAATATTTGATATATAGATAATCGTGACTTTAAATTTTAATCTTTCTACGTTTCCAAACGTTTTTTTCTCTTTAATCATTGAATATATTGTATCTAAAGTGTCTAATGAGCTACATAAAACAGT
This sequence comes from Smittium mucronatum, assembly GCA_001953115.1. Lineage (NCBI taxonomy): Eukaryota > Fungi > Kickxellomycota > Harpellomycetes > Harpellales > Legeriomycetaceae > Smittium > Smittium mucronatum. The sequence goes on from LSSL01005386.1 coordinate 10,932, forward strand.
ATAAAATT
>LSSL01005390.1:0-17634 GCA_001953115.1 Smittium mucronatum
GTAATAATTATGAGTAAAATATTAGAATTCTTTCTAGGACAGTTGCAGAAGCCCTAAAAAAATACATCAGCTCACATAGAAATATAACTTTAAATATTTTTTTAGCTAAATTCGAATTAGAAATAATCATATTATCAAGAAGATTAAAAGTGGTGAAAAATATTATAAAAAAAAAAATTTTCATTACCAAAGAATTTTTAAAATATTAAAAAGAGCTTCACAATCGAGAATTTTTGGCTTTAAGGAAAATTCATATATATTTTTATATGACACAAAGTCAAACAGGCAGTATTTTTACTTTCAAAAATTCACCTTGAAATTATTTTTAATAAAATAATTGCTAAAAACTCGAAATAATCATTTACTATTATTCAGCTAAAGAAAGTGTGGATACTTTAGGCCAAAAGGAGACTAATAATACCAAAAGGAGGGAGGGTGGTCAAAATAAAACCTGTCTCATTATTTTAAAAAGTATTGATGCTTTTGGAATTGCTACATATGTAGTTTTGCGCAATTTTTATCAAAATTAAAATTTTTGTTTTATAAATGAATCTTTTGCATGAGGGTGATATTATTTTCTATTATTTTTTTGAATTTCAAAAAATAAATCTATTAAAAACCTTTGCGAAGGAAATTTGTCACCAAATAGCTTGATCAATGCTTCAGAACCGAAATAAATATTTAATAATCAACTTAAAGCAACATAGAGAAAGAAGTATACTATATTCTCGCGTTTTAAGTCTATATTTCTATTCAAAATTTCATTAAATGTTTTTATAGTGTTTGTGGTAAACTTTAAATTAAAGATATGGTTTGAAATAATGTGATTAAAAAACATTATGAACAATTTTAGCATACTCGTTTCACCAAATATTTTAATTAAATAAAATGAAATATTTTTTCGTTACTTTTTTTTAAATAGTGGATTTTTTCAGCCCCTTGTTCTATTTACGAAGATATTTTTTTTATAAATATAAATACCACTTTTCTCCTCAAAGTATACAGTGCATATTAAAAAAATTACATATAAATTTAAATTTTTTCATTTTGACCCATTTTGTTTAATGTGTGATTTTTTCCGCCTGTAAATTTAAGGTTTAAAGATATTTTAGTTTTAAATGCCCTATTTATAGCAAATACCTATATATGAAAAATAAAAAAATTTTGGGATAAATTCAAACTTTTCTATCAATTAAAAAAAGTTAATTATGTCATATCTTTTTTATTATAATACCAGCGCAATATAAAAATTTATTTAAATAAAGAAGATATTAGAAAATATAAAAGAGTGTTTAAAAAAAATCTTTATCCGTCAAATTAGGAATAATAATTAATATATAATAGCTACTGGCTAAAATCAGATTTATCCCGGAAACCAAATTTGGATATTTGCTTTCGTAAAGTGAATTATATTATAAATCTTTCTGTTTTTGAAAAAAAAAAAATGAAATGAAACGAGAATATGTATTCATAATTAAGAGATTTTTTTTTTATGATAATCTATTAATTTAACTCACTCGTTTCTAAATAAGGAATTAAAAAGAGATTTTCTTTTTTATAAATTTTAATTAGGAATTTGAATTACATACAGCACAAACTAGTTTTATTTATATTAAATTTTCGGTTATATTGGATAAAAAATAACTTTTTTGGATTTTTTTGAAACAGAATACAATATAAATGCTCTTTTAATTAAGATGATCCCATATTTTATGACTATAATGCGATTTAAAGTGGATTAATTCTACTTTAATATGTATAAATTCTTTTAAAAATTATATCTCTTTAGAAAAATTTTCTATTTTATCCATTTAAAAAAAAATTCTCAATAAATTCGGATATATTAAAATTGGAAAATTTATTTTGAAACCCAGAATTTCATTTTAAAATATATGAGATTTTTTTTTTCATTTCTTGAAATTATGTATATGAATTCTTAAATTTAGAATTAAAATTTTATTTCTTGAATCAAACCGATGAAAAATCACCCGTGCCAAATTTTTATCTTTAAAGACTTATTAAGGACTTACTTATATTTACAAGGATATTTATAGAAATTATTTTTTTAAAAAAACTTCTTAAATTGACGATTTCGAAATACATATTTATTTCGACCAACTACTTAGTTGAGGACTAAATATTTCAACAAATTCTGAGTTAGAAAAATTTTATTTTTTATTTTGAAATTTGACCCAGGTTCATTAAAAAATATTAAGCATTAGAAAAAGGAACAAACCTTTATATAAAGAACTAAAATGTTATTATATTTAATTTTAAAAGTCTACTAAACATATTTTTCCATCGGTCTTTAATTCAAAAGTAGCCAAGAAGCACTCAAAGATTGTTTAAAAAGATAAAAAATTCAAATAATAAAACTTAACAATCCTATTTTCTAGTTATTGCGAAAAAAAAAGATCATAAATTACTAGAACTGAGCATTTTGAATTGTTCAAAAGATTATTTATTCTTATTTTAATGAGAGTTTGAGTTTTTCTGCAGATTTCAGGGTCGCAAAACTTTTATTTTAAGAAAAATGCAAGACCCATTTCGTTTAAATATAGTTTGATTAATTTCCTGATAAGTGAATGAAAATTTATAAAAAAGTTATTTATTTTTAAATCGGTGATTTTAATTATTATTATTTTTTTTCCGGGTTGATTTTTTAAAAAATTTATTCTTATTATCCCAGAAAAATATTGTCTAACTAACCCCAATATTTTTCCATATTTGCCGATCTGGAGTACATTTTAATGAAAAGATATCTTTTTGCCACTTATCCTGTTAAATGAAATGACTTAAAAAATATAGATTGTGAATAAAAGAAATCCGATTTGCATAAAAAAACATATTCTAGAACTATTGCGGAGTATTATATTTAATCTAAAGCATATCAAGGTTAAAAATAAAATAAAAATTAGATACTCATGTAAAAAATATTTTAAATAATATAAGTTAGTCAAATTATTCGATAATAGGCCTGAATAATTTCAAAGCCAATAAACCTCTTTAATAGGTCATATAAAGCTAAAATAGGCTAATATTCTCAAGAAGGGACAGAAAATCCAAAGAATTTAATAAAAATTTCTATATCTATTTTTTTAAATTTTGAAATTGCAAAAAAATAAACCGATTGAAATACTCAAAGACTATAAATTTAAAGAAGTTGATTTTTTAATTCACTTAGTGAAAAATTTGAATAAAAAATTGGAGAAAACTATTTAGGGAATTTTTTTGACTTTTTATACTTGATAATGATGGAATTTGATTTTTAAATTATTTTGATTTAATCTATAGTATGAGTGATTTATAAAGTGTAATCTTCGAGATTAAATTGTATTTTTCCCCGTTTTTTCGGGGAAATATTATTCATTTTCAAAAAAAGTACCCATTTCGAGTATTAATATAAACATTATCTTTCGATTTGCTTTAATTTTCATAATTTCAAAATTAATGACACAAATTTTATATTCTCTGAGAGCCTAGTATAAGAAGAATCATTAAATTATAAAAAAAATCATAGATTTTAAGCTAAAAACAGTTAATTGGATTTTACGCAGATCAGAATTTCCATAAAAATACGTCCTTTGCTCGAAATTCTCAAAAATTAATGTAAAACAGGACAAATTTTCGTAATATTTAAGACCTTGAGAAAACATTAAATATTTTATTGATGTTTTATATTTTTGATTTATCGAAATATGAAGATTATAAAATTATTTTTTTGAATTAAAAAGTTAATACTGAGTGAAAAAGAGTAAAATAAAAATTTTCAAAAAAATAAAATCATGTCCAAATAACTCATATACCTAATAAAAAATTTATACAGGAAAAAACCAACTATTTTGAAATAAGCATTTTAATTTATGGATCACTTATTTTAATTTTTTTTAAATCTTATAAATTTATTCGTTTATATTTTAATTAAATAACTCTCAGTATATATGCAGATTATTATTTTTAGAAACTTTTTTTGGTCGACCAGCTTTATTTAAATCTTGATTCAATGTATGATTAATTTTTCCCAAAGCTTTATTATAATCAAATAAAGTATATAAATGACTCAATTTCTTGAATTTTAAATTTTTTTGTCATGAATGAATAATTTTTTTCCAGCTTGAAATTCAAAAACCGAAAAATATGAACAACCTTTCATCTAAATCTTTTGAAATCATATCGAAACTATTTGTAGGCATATTTTTTATCGAATAAATTTTTTATCGAATAAATTTTTTATCGAATAAATTTTTTTTCGCTTTTTTGCTTTTTTCTTTTGAATTTTTTTCTTTTATATTACTAAGTGCTTTTTGAACAGTAAATTACCGGAAATAAAGGGATAATATATTTATATGCTTTGTATTTTTATTACCTAATTTTATCTTATTTTTTAGATCTCTGGTTTATATCAATCCATTCAACCCTTTAAAATTTTTACTGATTTATTTAAAATAATCAATGTCTATACTTATATACAATTGGAAATTTATCCTTCAGAGTCCTGTTAATTTTTTGGAAATAATTATTTCTAGACAGAGAGAAAAAGATATAGCCTTAATAATAATTTTCACGTTTCTTAAAAAAACTACATTCTATACTGTTTAAATAAAATCAAGTTTCGTTGAATTTTCTCTATTTTTCTAAAAAAAATTATTTATTTTTTAAATATCGAGTTTTATGGGATTATCTGAAGTTTTTTTAAATCAGATTATATATTATTTTTTATAAATAAATCGATTTTTATTTTTTATTTTTATATTTTGCATAAACCAAATAAGAAATAAATCTGAATAATTTTAGAAAAAAAGCTTTTTTACAGGGTAAGAATTTTAATAAAGAATCAGATATAAAATTTTCTAGGACCAAATCCAGCCCAAAATTTTCCATTTCACCTTTAAGAGGTTTTATAATTATTTTTTATGGTTCTGAATAATCGCTATTAACTACAGATGTTGGTACGAAAGCAAATTTATGATTGATACCAGATGTTTCTCAGATTTTTATAGGGGAATCCCCATCCAAAATCTTAAATTTAGAGTCAATAAGCATGTTTTTTCTTCCATGGATATAAGACTTAGTGGATATTTCAATATTATAATAGTTCTTATGCGGGTAATCTCTTTTTTAAGATTTCATATTATTGTAATTTTTAATATAATTTTTTCTATATATTTAAAAAACTAGTTGTGGATTAGTCCAAAGTGACCTTTTTTTTTATAACATACCTTCTTATTTTAAAATTATGTTAAATAATAATCTTTTTGGTCCGAAAATTTGCTCGATTCTTTTGGTTTTTTTTTATATATGCAGAATTGTGAATATCTTCAATTAGATTAATTATTCCTGCTTTTTTCTCCCTATAATATTCTGAGTAATTTTACCCAAAGATTTTTTTCTTTCAATATAAAAGTTCCAAATTTTTTACTGTAAAGTAAAATTGAAAACAATTTTATTAGATCATTAATATATAGTAACTTAAATTTTTTTAAATTATCAGAATAATATTTTTATGAATATAATTTATAAGAAATTGAGATCATTAAATTTGTTTATTTTAAAAAATTTCCACAATACGGATAAATAAAATCGATTTATTTAGTATTTGCTCACTTTATTGAGACAATTTCACTAACATAATCGTTCTACCATCCTAAAATATAATTAGGTAGATTTTTTTGTTTTATATTTTATATGGGATTGTAAAAATTCTGGAAAAGGATATTGTTACTATGTATATATTGTTTTAATTATAATAGTGTAATAATATAATCTAATCTATTGATTTGACTAATAATATTTATTAGTCATATATCTTTACTAGATATTCGAAATCAATCCCTAAAAAAATAAATCCAAAGATAATGAGTATATCTTCTAATATTTATCTTCCTCTAAAATCCAATTTTATACATCGACTCAAAAGATAAAAAAAATTCACAATTTTACCTGATCTTTTTCTTTTAAAAAAAAAATATTTTTAAACTATTTTGCACGATTTGACCAATTTACTAAGCCAAAATGGGTAAATTGAATGAATTTAACTTATTCTGAACTGTTATTGAATAATTTTGCCTATTTTTATAAGATATCCTATTTTATATAATGGGAGACCAAAATAAATTATGCATTTAACTATAATAAGCGCATAACATTGGAATATATCCGATTTATATCAAAATTGGATCGTATATTTCAATTTTTTTCAATAACAAACAAATGATTGGAAAGAGTGAAGAAAACACAAAAAAACAACTAAAAAGAAAATTTAGAGTTTAATTAAGACACATGATTATTTTGAAATACGGGAGAGTTCATCAATATAACGCATTTTTATATAAAATAATGAAATCTTCGAATCCATCAATAAAAAAAATGGGTAGCTGATTAACTTCTGCAATTTGATTGAAAAGCCGAAGTTTTAATCATTATCTGTAAATTTGAATTTTTTTAAAATCAATTTAGCAATAGTATGACAAATTGAAATCATTCGCTTATTAGAATGGGATTTTTTTAAATCCTCCACAGAATCAAAAAAAATGATTTAAAAGTTAATTTTCCAATAATCGATTTTTTTTTCCTATTTGCTCATAAGACACGTTGATATTAAAAGGAGTTAGAAAATAAGATTTCCCCCCCCATATTTAAGAAAAATTACATGGTTTCTGTTGGGTAAAATTATCACCAGTAAAAAAATAGAAAACCACTTTTTGTTCGCGACTTTTATAAATGACAGATTTTCATTAGAAAAGAAGTCAATAGGTTAGATTTTTGTTATATTGATCCAATAAAATCCAAATTTACAGCCATTCGAAAAAACTGGCAGATAATGATCAAAATGAAATCTTTTTACTCAAATTGACCTTAAAATACCTTTTAATAGAAAAAATTATTTTGATTTCATAAATATACAAAATTTTTGTATCAATTTGGTTCAAATTATTCAAATTATAAACTGATTGCCTATGATTTTAATTTTACATTATTTCTTAGGGTTTTTTTTAAAGAACACGTGAATTCAAATAAAAAATACCACACTTAATTTAGACAAAGTTCAAATTATTTTTAAATCAAATAATTTGAGCATAGAAAAGTAAATTTTTTGTCTGTTATTATCAATAAACTATTTTTTTCGCTTTTATTAGTGATAAAAAGACAGTGAATTTTCCAAATAAATATATATGATACATATTATAGTTTTAAATTGAATTATATAATCTTGCAAAATAAAAAAATTGGATTTTTTATTTAATTTATTTGAAATTAGAGCTAAAAGTAATATATAAAAGTGTAAAATAACAATAAAAATAAGCTGTTGATAAGGAAAAATATTTATTTCAAATCCTTAAAACCCTTATGACTTTTTACAAGCAGGAAAATTGATCAAGCAGTTACAAATATCATGTATGTCTCAGTGAATATCTAAAGATGTTGTCACCTTGTTTCTAACCGCTTCTCACAATTTCTTTAGAAAAACGTAAAAATCGTCACAGATTATTCTAACTGAGTTCAATTTAGCGTTATTTCTGTAGCAGAGTTGGCTTAATACAGGTCATTTTTTAGGAAGTATCGCGGGATTGTATTGCTGTAATCCAAAACATCCTAAACCAGCATTGATGGACCAGAAGCGAGGGTGTAATGGAGGTAGAGCGTACGGATTATTTTGAAAAAACTTCTGATTTACCTTTAATATATCTAATAATGTACTAAAATTATGTTTAGATCCTTAATTAATTGGACTGATAATTTCCAATCTTCCGTCATAAAACTTTCCGCATTCTCATTTCACACAATATTTTTTGTGTTTATCTGAATAAAATACTTTTAAATCCCTAAATTACACAGAATATCTGTAAAATTGATGTATAGAGGCGCCGATTATCAGTAAAACTTAGGGTAATGGTTAAAAAATATAAGTTTCAATAATTGCGCTTTTTTTTTTACAACTAATATAAATGTATCCTTGAGTTTCAATTTAGTAGAATTTTTCATTCTTTCTATTAGTATTTGGGAAGAGGCAGGGTTGATCTCAAACCTCAGACTGATTGCAGAAAAAGATTTATATTGCTTTAAAAATGCATGAAAAAAAATAATCTATACTTTTAAGATAACTTTTGTTTTTTCTCTTTTAAGTTTTTCATGTCAACAAGATCATCGCTTGGCGATGAAAATAAAATGCCAAATTATTGAAAATTAAAATCTGTCAAAGTAATCAAGTTCTGTTCTGATAATATGTCAAAGTATGTATATATTCTTTAGGATTATACTCTATAGAAACCTCTACTGGAGGATTAATTGGAGGTAAGAGTCGCTAGTCTCTGTTTGTCTTAAAAAGCTTCAGAATCTTAAGTCTGATATTTTTTTGAAGAAACAGACATTATTTTTCAGCTTTCTTCTTTTTTTTTAAAAAAAAAATAGTACAACCGATATTTATATACATGCGTATTTATTCAAAAGTTTGGATATATTTTCGTGAATGAGATCCATAAAAAATAATTGTATAAATTAGTCTAAAAACCTATTAAACACCAAAGTATTCTTAAATTTAATTTACATGGAATAGTTTTTTAAAAGTCGAAGTTAATCATTAAGAAAGCGAATTTTCTAACTAAATTATAAAATTATTTTTTTCTTGAAAAAAACCATCATATTGATAAAATTTCCAACATTTAAATATATGTTTGCATCTCAATTAAACGCGAGTTTCCAATTTTTACGCGTTTTTTACAAATCAAATCAAAATTTATAATATTTTTTTCTCTTTCAATCAAATGGTTATTTCAAATTGTTTTTTCAAAAAATCTAAAAAACCTAAATTATCCCGAATTGTTTGGATTATAAAACAAGATTATGCATTTTTTATATTTAAGAGAGTCTATCGCGTTGATATCCTAATCTGAATTAAAACGAATAGCGCTAATTTAACATGCCTCATTTTTTTCATCTTTAAAAAAAACTGCTTTTACACCTATTAATATAACTCTTTACACCGTAAAAATCCAAATAAGGTCCATAGTATTTTCATGGGAGTAGGAGGGATGAAGATTCAGTCCAAAAATAAAGATGAGTATTTAGGGCTTTCCCTAGTTTCATATAATCCTAGGGCATTTTTAGTTACATTCGTTAGTCACTATGTTTATAGATACATTTTTCAGATCCAAAAAAGTCAAAAAATACCTAATGTAAACTAATTGGTAGACTTTTACTGTATTTTGAATCACATGACTTCCACCCCCTCATTTTGATCGACTTTCTTCGGGTTTAATACGAATATAGATCTTAAATTTCCTTTATGAACTTAGTATTTTTACAATAAATATTGTCTTCCATTGGTTGGATTTCTCAATACTTAATTAAAAACAAGCTATAGTCATTGTAGTGCCTTGATTTCATCCTTTTTTAGATTACTTTTCTACGAAATGGAGTAAACCCTTTAGAACAAAGATCAAAAGAAACAAAAAAAAACTTCGTTTTCTTGCTTGCCAAAAAAATGGATTAAGTATTCCTCATTTAACTAAAAATTTAATCTGTTGTTTTCAAGAAACTGTTTTTTTCCTCTATGAAGCTATTTTCACACATTAAAAGAGGGTTCTACTTATTTTGACCAAAAATAAATTGGATTAGGGCATTATAGAAATCATTAATCCAATTTTGAATATATTCCAGCATATATTTTTTCATCCAAATGTAAATAGCAGATTGAAACATATATATGATTCATGGTGTAGACAGTCCAAACTATTTTCTGAAATCTTTTTCCTAAATTTCACCTTATTTTCAAAAAAATTACTAATGATCCTAAATATTTAGTTTTAGCTTAAATAATGAGATTTCTTTAGCAATGATTTTTGGTAGAATAACAGCATGGTCATCTATGCTAATATCCTAAAACGTTCAATTTCTGTTTCCTTTATAGTAACTTTTTTTCTATTTGCTATCAGCTTCTTGGAGATAAAATCTTTTGGTCAATTTTGTCTCATTTTTGGATTGTATACAGAATAACCAAATGTTTAGATTTTCATAAGTTTTTATTATTTGATTAGATGATTCACTCTTATCCGTGTCAATGTGACTGAAATTTAAGAAATATCCTTTATAATAGTGCTGACTATGCTTGTCTTTAAGGTTTCTTCGAGTTTTTATTTATCATTTCTTGGAATTTTTAATGCACTTAAAGGTCTGCAGATTTTTTTGTCCAGGAATAATCAATCTAATTCTGTATAAATATTTTTAAATCCTCTTTATTAAAATAGAAAGATGTTATATCTGCAGCAGAATATTTTTGCTATTATAATTGATCTTTAAGGAAGAACACATTACTATCGAGCGTTTTCCATCAATTAGTGGGTATTTGACGAATTCCTCTTCGGTAGATAAGAGCAATTTCATAAGTTCGAATTAGAGCATAAATTTCGTACTATAAAACTGATATTAAGAAAAAAAGGTCTCATTTTCACCTACGGGCTTCTTTCTTGAAAAAGTATGTTTTTTTTCCAATTTAATACCTTATTAATCTAGCTGCTTCAGGGACTGTACATTCGAGACTTGGGGGTTTAAATTTTTTACAGTTTAAAAATATTTATGATTTTAGACAATTTTTCAAATAAAGATATAACAAAGATATTTTATTCCTGCATCCCAATTCATAAAATTTAAATTAGCATATATTATACCTTATATATAATGGCTCAAAAAACTCGATAGTGTCTCTTTTAATAAGATATTTAAACTTAACACGTTTAACTAAAAAGATATGGTATACTAACCAAGCGGAAGCGTATGTTTTTATTATGAAAATATTTTATATATTAATTTGATAGAATCTGGATATTTTTCTTATAGTATTTTTATTGTAAAAGATCTAAATGGCTTTAAAAAGTCATTTTAAAAACAAGTGAAAAATAATCTTGATTACTTTGGCATTCGGCTTCCTTCTGTTTCTGTTATAGCTGTCCCATTTCTATAAGCTATTGGTATAAATGGAATTTACTAATTAAAATCGATTTGTTTTTATAGGCAAAGCTGTACTAAATTTATGGATATCCTCAACAAGGAATGGAGTTTGGGATTTTAGGTTTAATGAAGTTATATTGATGGCTTCTTTTTTTTCAACAGCCTATAGTATTACAAATAATGTGACAATATCCTTATTCATGAATTTTATTTAACCAGGGAAATTACGTTTGTTTCTTCTAACTCAAAACCTACCAATCCCATAACATTGGACCCATTTGATTCGAAAAACTAATAATCAGCTATTTAAACTTTTTCGAGCGCGAAATTTATTTGTTTTCCATCTCCATTGAATTCAATTTTTGAAATATTTCTTTTGCCCAACAGCACCAGAAGTTTTAAATTAGATACAACGTTGGATATATTCATTTAAAAATGGCATTTTACGGCCTAAATGATATAAAAAAATACACAAATCAGTTTGTCCCAAATAAAAATACATATTTTATTGGCTTAAACCAAGACACATCAGCCAATAAAATAACACAAAAATCATCTTTGTTTTTAGCTCAAATGAGAAATCGAGAAACCTATTATAGGTTTACTAACCGATTTCTATTTTGATTTCTCAAATTATCATTTTAATTTTTTTAAAACACATATTCTCATTAACACTTAAAATTCCAGGTTTTATATCTCAAAGCCCCTTTAGAGTAACGAAATGTCTCAATACCTCAATAGGGCTATATCCCTTGCCACCAATGCAGCTATAATTTCTATAAAAGCCTCCGAGGGTTTCGTTCAAAATGCCAAAGATTTGAAAATGGAATTAGATGGTGAAATTTACGACAATGCTGAAGCCAAATTAGGCTCTATATCTCAAGAATTATCTTCGAGTAACGAAAAAAACGTTCTTGTTGGTTTGAAGCGAATAATAATTGTAAGAACGTTCAATATTATCCTTATTTATAGAGATCCCTTTATAACTTATCCATCGAGTTATATCAACTAAAATACACTTTCATTTAAATACATTTTATATTTACGAATATTGAAAAACACAAAGCTTCTAGGTAGGGGCTTCGACTTATCTAATCAGTTCCCACTGGTAGTCAAAAATGTCGAATCTAAAAATATTGAGATAAGGAAATTGGTATACATTTACCTCACTAAATACGCCGAAAAGAACCCAGATTTGGCTCTTTTATCGGTTAATACCTTTCAAAAGGATCTTTCTGATCGCAGCCCCACAATTAGGGCTATGGCTTTAAAGGTTCTTTCTGGAATAAAAATTCGTCAAATTTCTGGTATAATTATTCTATCCATCAAAAAATGCTCTACTGATCCTTCCCCTCATGTCAGAAAGACTGCTGCTTTGGCTGCGATAAAAATTCTTAGGTATATATTCCTTTTAATTGTTATTTTCTACCAACATTATTTACATTTAATCGTTTTATTTCATATTTCCAAAATTTTATTCACTAAGGAGCGATCCTAGTACTTCCGAACAAATAACTCAAATCGTAAAAACCATGATGACCGAGCAATCTCCTTTAGCAATAGGCTCTGTGGTAAAGGCTTTTCAAACTGTTTGCGGAAATGATGTAGATTTAATACATCAAAACTATAGGCGTTGTTGCGAAATGCTGTTGGATGTAGATGAATGGGGTCAAATTGCATTGGTTCAAATGCTAGTTAGATACTCTCGCTCTCAATTCACTAACCCAAATAAATTCTTGCACCAAAAGGTACTTTTTTTTTATAACACCATATTATTATTATTTTCCCTATAAGAAGATTTAGAGGTTATTATTATTATTTTTGTCCCGATATACCATTTCTTAAAAGCTATTATATTATCTCATCCCTAATTGTATTTCTTTAGAATATTCCAAATGATACAAATTCCAAAAAAAACACTGATTTGATTGCCATAAATGACTTTCTTCTCTCTCCTGAAAACAAAACTACCTTAATTGATCAAGACTTTGAACTTTTACTGGTTTCTCTGAAAAAGCTGTTGTATAGTAATAATAATGCCGTTGTGATGTCTGCAATATCTGCCCTTTTTGAGTTAGCCCCTATTTCTGATTTAGATGTTATTTGGAAACCTTTAGCTCGAATAATCAGAAGCTGCCCTGAAAATGAGGCGCTAATACTTGTCAATGTCCAAAAAATTGTTTCACTCTACCCTGTAAACCTCTTTTGTTATTTTTTTTGAAAAAATCCCGAATCTTATTTATTCTTAAAATTTATTCTTTATTTATATCTGACAAAACTTTAGGACTTATTTGCTGGGAACTCATCCACTTTTTTTATCAAGGAGGATGATCCTTTCCGTGTGAAACTACTAAAGCTGAACTTGATTGAATCTTTAGTCTCTCCCGACTGTGCCGAAGTGGTCTTACTAGAGCTAATAGATTATACCAAAACTTGGGACACTAATCTCATATCATCTGCGATAGTATCAATTTCTAAATGTTCGTTAAAAGTTGGTCCTCACTTCAAAAAATATGTATCTTTTCTGCTATCACTTCTAAAGAATGCTAAAGGTATTTATTCCATAAGACTTAAATTGTTTACAAATCTTATTCAACTTCTCCGCAAACTTGCTTTTTACATCCTCTTTTTAATTCTTTAGACATTATTGTCAGTGGCGCTATTCAAGGATTGTGTCTAATGATTTCGAATTCGTTCGAAAAAGAAAATTGTGGTTTTTTAGATGAAAAAACCATCATAAAATTACTTGGCTTGCTGATAAACTGTTCTATAAATGTACTTGATAGTAACTCGAGAGCTTTGGTATTCAGAACTATATCCGAATCCACTTTTTATGTTAAATTTCCTTATACCATGGAGGCTTTGCGTATTGGAGCATCTAAATTTTTGGATGAGGTAACTCTCTCTCCTAATACTTTCCAGCATTTTATTTAAACTCGTCTTCCCCATTTATATAGAACGATTACTCAAAGATGGAGATTTTAACATTATGCTTTACTATACTATACCATAAAACCTATGAAACTAAATCTGTTTCTTATAGTGACGATGCTCTTTTTACCGATTCCCAAGAATCAAAGGGGAAAAACGATATATTTATTATTTATAAACACCTTTTTACCCTGGCTAGATATGATTCTAGCTATTCTATACGTGAATACGTTAGATTTTTGAGATCCATTTTCCCTTTAGAAAATGATCCCATTCCAAAAATTGCCCGAAATTCAGATTTATCTTTTACCAAACTGGGACTTTTGTTTAAGAACCATTGTGACCAACAGAATAATCAAAATGATATGCCAAAATCTCTATCTAAAAAATACAATCCGCCTAATTTAATAAATGGTAATAAAAGTGCACTAATTTTTACACTCCAAAATTTCTATTCATGTTATTATGATATTCTTTATTAGACAACTTTCTGGTGAACTCTCTCTCATTATTTGTTGGATATAAACTAAATGGTTATGATGATCTCCCAAACTGGCCAGAAATTCAGCCTAAACACACCCTTCGTGGGTCGCAGGTGACTACTATAAATTTTTTTTTCCAAGTTAATTTTTAGTCAGTTTTTATTTTTATTCTTTTTATTTTTTTACATTAGACTTCTGCTATAAAATTAAAAGAAAAATTATCGAATGTTGGTGGTGCTTATTTGCCTGGGATTTCGCCAATTTCTAAACCCCAAATAACTCAAATTAAGAAACTAAAATACAAGTATAATCCCAGTTCTGGTAAAAAGATTGATAATCTATCAAAAGGGAGAACAGAATTAACACAACTTTCTGAAAACACAGATAGAAACTTATCTCAATCTGGCTCCTCTGATGATTCTGAATTGGAGGATTTTTTAGATAGCTCGAATGAACTCCATACTCAAGTAAATCAGGAAAAATCTAGTAATACTCCCAGTCCGATGCGTTCCAATTACATCAAAGATATTAATACAGAAGTTTCTAGTTCGAGTAGCAGTTATAGCGTTTCCCCAAAAAAAAAACACACCATCTCTTATTTTTCTAAAAGTCGTCATAATATCATTTCCCAGGACAGTAGCGACGAGAGCGATAACGAAATTCCTTTACTTTCTGGGAACACCCGATATGACCCCACTTCTCAAAAACTTGAACTCCTAGGCTCTTTACACCCAGGGTCATATAAATCTCAACAGCTAACAGATCAGAATGGAAAAAATAATATCAGAATTTTGAATCCATGGGAATCTTCGTTAGTTAATGAAAATACCGAAATCAAATACGTGAATAAAAATTCCGGTGTGTTCAACTTTTCTGATTTAAAACACGAAAAAAATCCCAATAAATCAAAAAACGACGTTGATTTTGAAGATTTGGTTAAAAAGAACTCCTTTGTGGTACAAATTGAGTCACACTCAAGCTCTTCATCGAGTTCTGAGAATCAATCAGACGACGATGTTTCCCAAGGATTATTAAAACGTGATGTTAGTGAAAAGGCAAAAATTTCATCATTTACATCAGCAGGAATATCAGTGTCTGGAGATTCGTTAATTAAGAGTCATAAATTGAATCAAATTAAAGACATCTATTCCTCAAACTCTAACTCATCCACGAACCTTCCAAATGATATCGCTATTAATGAGTACAAAAATGGAAAAAACAATAATAATAGTTCTAATTTATTTGGTGGAACCTCAAAATCAGAAATTTCTGATTTTCTACGACACAACGAGGATTTAAAATCCAAAAATAACTCATTGGGATCAAACTCCTCAAAATCACACAGTTATGCTGTCGAAAACGAGGATCTAAATGAAATTGAAATACAAAATTCTACGGATTTATGGAAATAATTAGGCGTTTCTCATTTATCCAGCATTGATCTTTGTCTTCATAATAAACCACACATTAAAAAAAATGGAGCTCTCGTATAGAGTTTTCATGTAAAGAACCAAATTCTTTTTTAATTTATCGAATTTTTATTGCATTTTATGTAGCATTTGAGTGGTTAGAATTCATTTTATTTATTGAACACTCTTATTTATTACTAAAATTCACCATTTTAAAACAAGTGATTGGTGTATTTTGATGGAGGTGATTTTCTGGAGCTTTATTACTTTCCTAAATATATAAATATATGGTATTTTCACTATACTATTGAAATCAAAGGCACACACATATATATATAGATCTAATTGCCCTATGATGCTATTAAAATTATTATTATTAGGAGTCTAGTAGGTGCCAAAACAACACTAATACTAGAATTTATAAAATAAAAATAAAAAACCTGTATTAACTTCTGGTAGATACACAGTTGGTATATGAATATAATAACTTTTTGGCCTTTTAATTTTTATCTTATTTTTTCATCACTATTTTTTGATTTTTTTTAGATAAATTATAATAATTTTTCGAATAAACCCGAGGTATGTATGTACATCATCGCTATCGAACAGCTTGCATAAAATTTATCGAAAACCTTTAAAAAAATAGAATTAAAGCTTATTTAATATCCCATCACCAGCCTAAATTTTACTGAAAAATAGAACTCCTCAATACATATAACACCTCCATTCACTTTATATCACCTCCCAATAATAGTAAAATCAATCGATATAAAAAATTAATATCTTTTATCAGTGTTAATATTCGTTTTTATTTACTCCTAAAATAAATTCTGCGTAAAAAAAATCATTAGAACATTAAAAGTCACAAATATTTGAGTTAAATTTATAAAAACTGGTTTTAGATTCAAGATTAAATTTTGAGAATTTTAATCAAACCGATAATTCTATAATACAGATTACATCTTTTCTAGTGCAATTCCACATAAGGTGTGACTAAATAAAAAAAAGTATATATGATTTGTTCATTATTGATCTAATAAAAAAAAAAAATTATGGATACAAATTATAGCTACCAAAGACGTAAGAATTTAACTTGGATTAGAAAAAAGTGAACCTGAATTCGGTAAAATAAAAAACTCCACAGTGGTCCAAAATTTTAATTTCTGAATGTGTTAGAAATATAAAGCAAAAAAATTAAATTTATGGGATTTTCCTATTTTTTGAATTCAAATATACTATTCTCGTGATTGGTTACTAAAATTCGTATCCATTTTCAGGTTTTTATTATTATATTAACTATGAAAAAATCATAAGATACTTTTCAGAATTGGATTCGATTTTTTTATGAAGTTTTGCGTTTTTGTGAACTTAATTATTTGCAGCAAGACTGATAAATTTTAGCCGTCTTATAATTAGATTTTTATTCTTTTGAAAAATGAATAAGTTTTTTCTCGTGTTTTAAATATATCTTTTAGACTATAAAAATAAAGCATTTCAACTATAGATGAAAAAATCATTCTAAAAAAAATCAATTTTATTTTTTAAAACAATAATTCATGTAAAAAAGAAAAAAATTCTATAAAAAGGGATAATAATACATTGTATATAATTTAAAAATAAACTAAATTTTACCTAATTTTTTTCTGTATTAAATTATTTATTCTTTAATAAAAAAACTGAGTATTGACAATAGATTAAAATATCGAAAAATATTTGGCGGGGTAATATTCATTTATACAATTCTAGGTTTTTTTAAAAAAATTCCAAACTCACACTTTGAAAATTTATTTCTCTTGAAATTTTGGCTGCATGAAGATTTTATAGGTTTCGAAAAAATAAATTCGATGTTCATCGCTATATAATTAATT
>LSSL01005397.1:0-11976 GCA_001953115.1 Smittium mucronatum
AAAAAAAAAAAAAAAAGATAAGGATAACATATTTGGTAATTTGGACGAATATACCAACTTTCTTTTTTTAGTTTCATTTAACCCTTTCCGGGCCCAAATTTAAGCCTCACTCCTATTTGTTCAAATCAGCCCTTTCAATTGGCCTAGCTTCTTGATTTATCCAATGGTATACAGTAAATATTAGCCTAATGAAAACATTGAGCAAAAAGTGAAAGCCATTTTTTATACCATTGCTCCTGAAAGGGTTAATTAAAGTTTTAATTAGTTTTTGAAAGCTCGATGTATTATCCAATAAAAAACGATTATACTTAACATGGCCACACATTGAATTAAAATGCAAGTTTTGTCCAAAATTTCAAGATTCTTTCAAAAAAATAACTGCTATATATTATCTTTTATAGTTTGTGCTCTGCACTATTATTCGGTGATTCATAATCATTGTTATAAATACCTAGAAACACTTCTTTTTATTTTATTTTGAATTTTGGCCTGAATAAATATCGAAGATTGTTCTTTTCAATCACGAAATGCCACCCATTCTGGGTTTCCAAAGAGCTATTATAGACAAACTCCTAGAAGAGGATGCCTTGTGTATTTTAGGAGAAGGCCTTGGCCATCAAAGGATCTTATTGGAATTGGTTCGTATCTGTGCTACTGAAAACACTTTAGTCTTTCTTTTAAACTGTGACAGCGATGAAGAAGATAGGATCCGGCAAGGGTTACTTGAATTAAAATCTGGTGAAGAATCAATGATCCCTATTCTAAATATCATCAAAAACGATACTCTTTCTTCCCAAAGGTTTAAATTATATTTTATTTTTTATAAATCATTATTTGTTTTTATAAATTTTAATTTTTGCCTTAATAATTACTTTTGCATTCGAATTAGATCAAAAATGTATTTGAAAGGCGGAATAATCTCAGTCACTTCCAGGATCCTCCTTGTTGATATGTTAAACAATATCGTACCTCTTCAATTAGTGACCGGAATTTTGGTTAACAATGCTCACAGGTATACATTTAGTTCCCTGTTACCACTTTTATAAACAGATCTTAATTTATTATCTAACCCGGTATTTTATATTCCTTTAAAGTGTCACTGCTGAAGGGAATGACGCCTTTATTCTAAGGCTTTATAGAGAAAAAAATCAAGAAGGCTTCATTAAAGCTATCAGCGACAAAGCGAATATATTCAACAAAGATTTTTCAGGCGTTGAAAGTAATCTCAAACACTTACAACTCAGAAAGTTACATTTATGGCCTCGATTTCAGATGGAGATTAAAAGCTATTTACAACAGCATGTTAATGTAATAGAATATAAGCAAAGCATGACAGAAAGAATGTTCGAGGCTCAACAAACCATCGTTGATTGTATGGTAACCACCGTTAACGAAATAAAAAGATTGAATCGTTATGTAAGATTATTTTTATTTTCCAAAAACAAAAAAAAAAAACTCTTTTATAATATTCTCATTTATAATAATTTTCTTATCAAGAATATTAGCTTATTAAATGTAAAACCTTATGTTAATTTTGATCATCATTAATATTTAGGTTGAATTTGACGATTTCGAATATTCTATGAACACTGAATTTGAATCGAAAATCAGAAAAAGCCTTAATCCATTCTGGCATAGGGTCAGCTCTAAAACTAAACAGCTTGTTTCAGATCTTAGAATTCTGAGATATTTAATGATAAGCTTGATGAGATATGATTGTGTGATGTTTAATGAATACTTGGAATCTTTGTTAGTTTCTAGTTTACCGGGTAAAACTAGTATTTTCAAAAATGGGCAAGAGTCATCTTGGATGCTAACTGATTCCGGAAACTTGCTATTTAATGTAATTTATTCGTAGTGTTTTTTGTGCATCTTCAGGTTTCAGCTATAGTAAAATATGTTTGTGAATTCATTTATAGATTGCTAGACAAAGAGTTTTCAAAATTAAACCAAAAGATATCATTACTCAAAATAGCGACTCAATACCAGGGTTGAATATACCCCCAGAGATAGAATTAGTTCTAGAGCCCCTACCTAAATGGGAGTTGGTTAAAAATATTATAAGTGAAATTCAGTCAGAAAATATAGATGTGAAACCCGATTTATCTGAATCTGATCCTAAAAATCAGGAGTTCAAAAATTCTATTTTGATAATGGTGGAATCTAAAAACACTTTAACACAGCTTATTGAATATTTGGAAGGTTTAGATTCGCTAAATCCGAAAGGCCATCATATTATTGAATCAGGTCAGAAACAAATTGACTCGCTAAAATCACACCCCAAATTATTGATAAAGGCCATTCAAAGTTATTTTATTTTCAAAAAAAATCTTGGAGGTATAAAGAAGGTATCTAACAGCGAGGCCTATCGAAAATCAGGGGAGCCTTCATCAATTTCAAACGGAAGAGATAACAATTTTAATCCAAGTAAGAATTCTTTTTCTAGTGTGCAGTTCTTTCAATTGGAATTGGGGTTTTCTTTTTATCATTTTTTTTAAACTTCCCGAAAATCAAAATTTAATAATAGGACAACCTTTCAATAAACGAAGAAGGACTCGTGGCTCAAGTTTCGCAGCATCAAACACTCCTTCAATTTTACTAAGAAAAAACCAATCTTCTATTGAGCTCGAAGCTCAAACTCAAGATATTACAAAGAGGTAGAGTTTGTATTTTTACTTTTATTTTTTCTGATCTACTATTTCAGTTTAAAAATTCTTGGAATCCATTTAAATCGATTAGTAAATATCATTTTATCTTTTTAACTCTTTAGTTTTTTTTCCTCGTCTGAAAACCCCTCCCCTCAAGAGAAAACCACACAGGATGAGGATCTTTCTTTGCTAGATGATTTCAAATTGGATTATGATTTAAATTATGGTATACTTCCAAGAAATAATCTTATTAACATCCGAGTTTATGATGGTCCTAATGACTCTCAAATGTTGATCGATTACAATCCCTCAAATATTATAATGTACACGCCAAACACGGAATTCATTAGACAAATCGAGGTTTTAAATTAATTGATATCGTTTTTGGTTATTTACTAGCATTTATCGCCGATTGGATTCATTAATTTCCAGATATTTATCTTTATTTCCCTTTCATATACATTATTTGTGGTATTAATTTATATAGGTTTATCAAGCACAATTTCCCAATCGAAATATAAATGTACATTTTCTGGTTTATGATAACAGTATAGAAGAGCAAATTTATCTAAATCAAATCAGACGAGAAAAGGAGGCATTCGAGAAGTTAATACATACAAATTCGGTAATATAATCAATTCCTTATACAAATTAAATATACATATTATCTTAGCTCATCTCAATCTAACTCTTTCTTTTTTACAATGCACTTCATAGGTGATGGTGATACCTCTCCAACCTGTAAAAGCAGTGGATCTTGAAAACGATTTAAGAATGTCGTTGATAAGATCAATAGCTCCTTTAAATTATATGGGCTCAAGTAAAAAACGGCTTGAAAGCGCCGATGGAATTTTATTTACCAAAGAAAAGTACAGAGTCATTGTAGACGTTCGTGAATTCAGATCACCATTACCATTTTCTTTATATAAAACTAAGCCTCATGACTTTGAAACGAGCGTAGAAATAATTCCTAGAACTCTACTAATCGGAGATTACGTTATACATGACCGATGTTGTATTGAAAGGAAATCTGTCCCCGATTTAATTCAATCTCTCTCATCTGGAAGGCTATACTCTCAAGCGCAATCAATGACAGCCTATTATGAGTTTCCTGTACTATTAATAGAGTTTGATTCCAGCTTATCATTTTCTTTGTCTAATGTCAGAGAATATGATACTGAGCTATTGTTATCCGAGGTTAGTACAAAGTTGGTTTTACTAATAATAGCTTTTCAGAAGTTATCGATTTTATGGAGCCCTAGTCCTAAAGCATCAGCAAATTACTTCCTAGATTTAAAGGTTCTTTAAAGATTTCCAATATCATTTTTTATTCTTTACCCTGTTTCTTCTTTTTTCCAACTCCAAATTTTAACTATTTAATAGGAAAATCACCCTGAACCTGAAATAGAAAGAGCAGTTAAAATGGGACTAGAACAAAACTTGGGAGAGAGAAATGCTCAGTATAGCAACACTTCATTTGTAATAAATATAGTGCCTCAATAATATATAGCAACATCTAATCACCGTTTTTTACTCTTTTTATTTATAGAAAATGTTACAGAGCTTGCCTGGAGTGGGATCTACAAATGCTTACAAGCTAGCATCTGCAGTGGCTAATATCAGAGATTTGTGCAATATGTCGCTAGACCAATTGCAGAAAATAATTGGAATTTCTAGCGGAAAAGAGTTATTTTCATTCATGAATGAATCGCACTAATTTTATTATTTATCATATAACTTTATTTTGTTGTAGAATTTTTGTTGATACTTATAGTAAGTTTAAAGCCTTTTTACTTGGTCGAATTCTCATAGTAGTATTCATGTTGAGAAGGATTTTTTGGAATAACAAGTAATAAAATTAGTCGCTTAAAACCCATTATTATTCTTGATAAGATAAGCTCATTGCTTTAAAATTATCAAAGGAATGATATTTTTTCAAAATGTGAAAAATCATTGACTATAATACTTTCAATTGTATTTTTTAGGTTTATAATGTCACTGTTCTGGAAACAATAATTTAAATGCATTGAAAATCACATTTGATAACATTTTCTTTTTCTCGGCTCAATATTAAAAGGACATCATTAGCGACATATTTTAATGGGATGTTAAAATATATTTCCACACATTTTTCAGAAATTAAAATGCTATATTCGACAAAAACTAAAACTTTAAAATCTAAAAATAATTAATATATCATAGCCCCTTCGATCCCTAGAAATAAATCAATTTATAACTGTGAAGAATAGAATTTTCCTGGATAAAATAGTAAAATTTCCCTATTATAAATATTAATTTTTAGTAATTTAAGCGTATTATCCCAAAAGTTAAAGGCCATTTTTCTTAAGCCTAACATAAAAAGATCCATTGTTTTATAGATTGCTTTATGTTAAAGAATAATTTTAATTAATATAAAACACAAAAGATACTTCTTGCCATCTTTATTAAACAACAAAAATAATGGAACTATTCATAAGGGGGTAAAGTTAGATATCCACGTAAATAAGTAAACAATTTATTCATATTTTTTTTTTTTAAAGTGAGTTTATTTATAATATTTAAATACTAGAAAAAACTAAAATATAAATAAAAATAAAACAAAAGGAAAAAATAATTAAAACCTAATCCCACTCCCATCTATCGCTCTAGCGGCTCGATACCCACTGGGTATTGGTTCAAGGGGGCTGGTGATTCACTTATACCTTCGAGTATAGTCAATCTAGCAACACGAATGCTGTCCAAAAATTTCGCTATTTCAGCAGTTTATTCATAAAAGAGACAAAATATCGAACAAAATTTTTTATGTATGAAAATAATCAATAAAAAAACAGAATCATTTGGATAAAATTATTAAAGTTCAGCATAATTGGCCTAAATTCTCACTTTAAAATTTTTTTTAAAAAAAATACGATTTATAAATTCAATTAAATTTAGTGTTGAATTTGTGGTAGTGTTAAAAAAATTATTTTGAAGGCTAAAGAAAGTCTTGGAAATTTTCTAGTATTTATATACTCACAACATAATCTCACTCCAAACTGATTTTGGTCCATTGGAGGGGTTTAGAAATCCCTGAATCTTCTTCCAATACTTGCTCGAATTCAAATAATGATAAACCATCAGAATTTCCAATAATAGCGTCTGAGCTTAACTGGCCTTCAGAGACAACTAAATATTGCTTAGCAACCCGCTTCAAATCATCAACAGTGACAGCGAATAGCTGATCTCTACGCCTAATCAGAAAAATAAAACAAAAATTTATAGAGAACATTTCTACTCAAAAACATATAAAGATTTTTTGTACGTTTATAAAATGATATAAATAAGTTTAACATACTTTTGGCGCATGTCGTCGGTGATTCCATGGTTGAAGAACTGCATGCCTTCTTGGGATACACTGATTGGTGAATCCAAATCTTTAAACAAACTGAGTTTTGCTTCTGACATTTGTCTTTCATCAAATTCAGTATTTACTGCAAACTCTACTGATCGGCCAAATGATTCGATTGAAAACAATGGGTTTGGATCCCGGTACGAAAAGAAGCCAAATATTCCAGCTAAAGGAGAAAACACGGCTCCTCCTCCATATGCTCCGTTTGACTCTCTTATTTCTCTGTGAAGGAAATTTTGGGTCAAGATCTTTGCAAGAACCTACATATTGATTAACAAGAAATAATAAATTGTATTAATTAAATCCAATTGGTAAAAAGGAATCAAGCCAGTGCAACTAAAATAAAATACAACTAACCTGAAGTGCGGCACTATCTTGATGAGTGTATGGAACAGTTAATATGGATCTAGCAGCAAAGTTCGATGCAAAAGGCATTGGGCACAAATATTTCTTTGATGATGGATCTTGGTTCAGTATGGATTGACTTGAATTGGAAATTTTGGTTAATTTTTCTGCTTCTTTAGAATTGTCTAATTCATCTAAAATCAAAGATGCAGATTCGGTATTAGGGCCGACACTATCGGGCATAGTGGTTATGGCAACCCCTATGGACTCGGATTTGATAAGATGATCTCTTATCCTCTTTAGGTTAGTTACTACATCGTCAATATTCTGTGCTTCTGATATGATATTAGCAAGACCAGTGATAAATTTCGCCTGACCTATTCCTGAAACCATATTTGAAAATCTTACCTCAGGGCTCAAAGTCGATCCAGCAAGTGTACGTGCATATGAATGGCCAGAGTTTGCAATACTGTTATAAACACCGGATGCACTTGCAGTTATTAAAGTTCTTAAACGGTCTTGCTTATCAAAATCAGTTTCAAACACAAGTTCTTTAACCAATTTATACATTTGAGGAATATTAGCATCCAAACAATTTGAGCTTAAAATTATTCCAATTTCAGCACAACCAGTGTCGTTGAAGTCGGTAGATACAAATGGGGAAACTCTAACCCCCCCTGTATATAAATTTATATCAGTTTCGATTTCAGGCATAAGTCTATCTTTTGTTCCTAGATAAGTGAGAGAATCACAGAATAGTGGCAAATAAGGTACAAGGTCTGATGGAAGGGATTGGATTCCATTGGCAATTTTCAAATATGAAATGCCATTTGTTGAAGTCACGCGCCATTGTACTGGGGTATTAGAAATAGAGTTTATGTCAATAGCGTATCTGTCAACAGATTTAGTAACATCATCTAAATTCAAAGTAGGAAGACAGGAGAGGTCCTCGTCTTCTTTTTGAGCAGATGCTAATGATGAAGCTTGTTCATCGATCACATTCATTTGGTCTTTAGAAAGAGCCTCAACTTTTGAAGATAATAACAAAGCTTCATCACTAGCTTGAATTTTCGAAAAATCTGGATCAGCCATCATTGTAAACTTTAACTCGTGGGAGGGATTCAATAGATATTTCTCTATTGTCTCGGAAAAGGGGAGTTTTTTACTCAAATCGGACCGGAGTCTTTCAAGGTTTGATTCTAACTCAAGCATAGTTAAGGGATCGATACCTAAGAACCATCCAGAAGAGATCATTTGCATCAAAGACATTCCGAAATGTGCTGTTTTGTGCTTAAAGCCTAATTCGATGCTGTGTATAACAGCATCTACTCTACGAGAATCAAATCCAGTTTCATAAACTTGGGAAATGGTGTCTTTGATAGCTTTATCCACGGAATCTATTTTATCCCTGTTTATGCCCTGTAAACCTATAGTCAAAGAAGATATCTTACTTTGAGTGTTGTACCCAGTATTTGCAGAAAAATCTGGGCCCAATCCGCTATCTATTAGTGATTGATGCATTGGAGCAGAAGTTCCTGATATTAATAGAGATGAGAAAATTTGATTTTTAAAGGTTTGATAGACATCAGAAACATCGTTCATGAGAAAGGATACAGAGTACTTTGTTTGCAGATCTGGATGGCTAGCGCCCTCTACGGGTCCATTTTCAGATACAGATTTTACACCATAAGGCTTAACAATGTGATTGACAACAGGAGGATTGGAAATAGAATATTTAGACAATGCGACACTGACTCGTTCAAGTTGGGGTTCAAGAGGGAAACTTCCATAAGAGAAAATTCTAGAGTTGCTAGGATGGTAATGTTTTTTGTGGAAGTTGACTAGCTGTTCATGAGTCAAATCAGTTATTTTTGCGGGATCGCCACCACTTTCATTTTCATAAGTGGTTCCAGGAAATAGATTCTGTTCGGTACGAGTTTGTAGGAGACTTCCAGCATCAGAAAATGCCCCTTTCATCTCATTATAAACAACTCCCTTTATTTGGTATTCACCATTTTCGTCACGTTCAAGTCTCCAACCTTCCTGTAAAAAATCTTGAGATCTGAGTAAAGGGTTGAAGACTGAATCCAAATAAACACTTTGCAAATTCTCGTAATCCTTTATATTCTGGGTTGAGAATGGATACTGAGTATAGTTATGAGCTATTGAATTGATAAAAAAAAAAAAGTAAATAAAAAGAAATAAAAAGAAGATGACACAAAATAACATACCAGTCCAAGCGTTCATGAAGGTAGACATTGATCTATTCAACATTTTGAAGAATGGATCTCTTACAGGATATTTTTTAGAGCCACATAAAACTGTGTGTTCAAGAATATGTGGAACACCAGTGCTATCGCTAACCGAAGTGTTGAATCCGATACTAAAAAGATTATTCTTATCGTCCCTTTGTAAGTGCAGCCATTCAGCGTTTGTATTTATATCCCTCAAAGATATGGCTGTCAAACTGAATTCCTTGATCTCTTTAATCTAAATTCGGAAAGCTACATTTAAAGGATATTTGTGAAGAATTAAAAATGAAACTAAAGGACTACAAACCTTGGTGACTTTGAATCCATGGATTATTTGACCGACACTCATTTCTGTTTCAAGATTTTTATAAAAAAAATATTGTAACTGATTGAAAGTTAGTTAATATAAAATCAAAGAGAATTTTTGGTACCTTCTTTGACGGTACTGAAGTTTCTATGAGAATTAGACATAGGGTTTCTTGGATAGGGGAAACTTAAGGAAAGACTGGAGTCGGATTTCATAGAGGCTATGTTCCTTTTATTAAGAGATTTTGATAAACCAATAGCTTTGAATGGTATTTTGGAAGTCAAACTGAGGCTGAAAGGATTGAGCCTGCCTTTAAAGGAAGCCTTATTACAAGATCTTTTTAAAAGCTGTGAGAGCACTAAATAAAAGCAAAAACAAAAAGAGGCATTTCATGAGAAAAAAGTAATAGAAAGGCAAAGATAAGGACAATATATGGAATAAAAATTAGTAGGTAAAAAAAGAAGAGGGTAGAATCCTGTTGTGGTGAATGGGACTTGCTTTTTCAATCGGAGGCGGACAATTCCAGAGCTTTTAATTAGAAACTTGGAAATAGTATAACAATAGTATAAATATTTTTTGGATCTACTAACAAGGAAAGATTCTTATCGGGGGGTTTTTTTTATAAAATGGCAATAATTCTAATCCTCAGATTGCGACTTTATATCTTTTATAAGGCATTTAATTGATTGGCCAGCAAAAAATATTATTTAATGCTATTGGTAGATAGCTCAATTCATTAGCAACTTTAAATTTGATTGCCAAGAAATCATATTTATTGATCAAACTCCCAAATCAAACATTTCAGAATACATAAAGCGCTACCAAGACTCAATGTTTGTCACTATTAGAGTAATAATGCGTTTATCTAAGGCCCAAAAATGAAATAGCTACAAATATACTTAAAATTGAAGTACATCATATTTTCATCCTCCATATTACCTGCTAACTCATCAGGATTATATAAAGGTTTTTATGATTGATAAACCCGTTGTTTTTAAAAGTTGGTTCATCTTTAATACAGAATGCTGATAAGAATGAATAATAAATTAAAAGAAAGTATGTAAGCAGTATTTGGAGCGTGAGATAAATGATTTTTTCATCATCTACATGAAATAGTATGTCCAAAAAATATTTTTATCATATTATAAACCTTACTCCATGTATATATATATATATATATATATATATATATATATGGGACCCAGAATTCTTTACTCCGTATATTTCTTATTTTTTTCTTTTGATTTTTGAACCCTAACATATCTATTGACATCTAGAATCATTCACATGTTCCTACTTTGACTCATTACAATAGAATTAACTCACGCCCATTATCCGCTTTGAGATTTTATCATGACCATCGATCTTTAATCGTACCTCACTTATAATTTTTCATAAATAACTATGTTAAACGAGTTAAATTGTCCAATTTTTCTATAAAATAATCAAACCTCTTTCAATATAAAATCGTCCAAACTTTTGTTAATTGTACAATATATGATTCTTAAACCTTCCGATGTGGAAATTGTCTTTCAAAATAGAAATTTTAAACTTAAATATTGATTTAAATAAAAAAACAGATATTCTTCGATACCTTTATTAACATCTTTTTGAATGAAACTAAACCATTTCTGATTGCTATATACTCTTTGTAATTAGTATAGTTGTGTTATGGTTAAAAATTTATTTTTAATTTTTTTATTTATTGAACCTCGTTGATATGTGATAGACAGAATGCCAACGTCGTATCAACAACAGCAATTTTATCTATCTAAATTTTAATAGCTATATAAATTTATTCTCATTATTTTTTAGAAACTATAGTAGTTAACTGTTGAAAAATCGATCTATTCTTAAAATCGGTTTTTTGTAACATGAAAATATTAGAAATTCATTTTTGATATTGCCCAATGAATATACATATTGATTATTAATGCCGTGATTTTATGACTACACCTTTTCAGGACCAAATTCGAAAAAAGCAACACCAATTATAAAAAAAGTAAAAATGTATTGAAAAAAAGTAAATCCAATTTGGAAAGAGTTGATTTTGTTTGTGCTTTTTTTGGAAATTCGCTTCAAAAGACCTATTTTTAACACCACTATTTGATATAAATTAGATATTAGAAACTTGGTTTTATATTTTACCCTATAATTCTATTTTCTGGGCTAATCACTAGCTAAACTAGAATAAATCGTAGGATAAAGGTAAGTTTGGGGGTTTTAAACGAGAAATAAATAAAGTTGATATATTTTTCGTGCGTTTTTCTAAATTTATATGTTTTTTATGAATTACAGTTGGTAGCGAAAAGCTCAATCAAAAATGTACCATTTTGGTTAAATCACAGGAATATCCTTTTAGAAATACTTTAAAAAAATAAGCTGTCTAAAAGGTACTGTATATCCATAGAATAAAAATTGAGGTTATAAAACATATCCACCAGTTATTTCATTAAAATTTTCATAAAAAATATATCCTATACTTGTACTGAAAGCTCAATAAATTTGATATGCTCAGCCATTTAGATTCACTATAAAGAATATTTCATATTTAAGCTCTTTAAATAAAGATTTGGTTGCGATTTTGACCTGTTTAATGGTATTTTATTTATTTTTCACAAGTCGGTTAGCACTATTTGAGCCTTTATGGACATATCCCTCTTTAAATTTATCCAAATAACAATGGCAGAGCTGAAATTTATTGATAATAAAAGATCTGGAAATTTTAATTGAAGCCTAAATTCCACACCACTTATTTGCATAGTGTGCTGTATTATCCAAACGTACATCATTTAAGTTATAATAAACTTAATTGAAAACTATTTGTCGAATGTTTTTGAAAAGATAATTATAATGGATACACTTTTAGAAACTATTAAATGTTTTTGAAAATATAATTATAATGGATACACTTTTAGAAACTATTAAATGTTTTTGAAAATATAATTATAATGGATACACTTTTAGAAACTATTAAATGTTTTTTTTTGTGTCACAGAATTTTATTGCAAGATAACATCATTAAAAACTATACTA
>LSSL01005398.1:0-24210 GCA_001953115.1 Smittium mucronatum
ATTAGAAAATGATCAATTGAAAAATGACCAAATTTTATTTTTTTAAATTTAAAGTGCTCATTTTTTTCTGAAAATGCTATATATTAAGTTTTGCCATCTTATTGGATAAAACTAAATCGAAAATTACAAACCAATAAAAATTTGTGAATAAAATGAACTAATTTTTTTTATATAAATAGCGTGTAAATTACATGACTGTTTTATCCTTTTCATCTTTCTGCAAAGATAAATGGGCTAGGGTTGATGGGACTTAATATGTCTTCTCACCTCGTATAATATCAATAAATCTTTGCTTTAAAGAGTTCGATTAATTCTAAAATTATACTTCTGGGAGGAGACATATTAAGTTACTCTAAATTTAATATCAATTCATTCAAGTATTCCGAGGATTTCTTGTGGGTCGATAATAGGTATCGAAAGTGGAATAGTTCGACCAAAATGCGCGCGAAACTATTTCGTTTGCAGATACTCCAGAGTTAGCGGCCAGTGTATCACCAATGTCTCTATCCTTAGGTATGGGTGTGTCCGATTAGCGGTGCATTAGGCCAGATATAGATAGGATATTTCGAAAATTTCTGTCTACTGATAGTGTTTTTTAACTATCGCAAATAAATATCAGCCATTTATTATCAATAAATTTGCTATTATTATCATGTGGTGTTAGTAAAAGTCTAAAAGCTACCTTTTCCTTATAAACTGAGTATTTTAGTAAGGGCATAGAATAGGTTCTGTGTGTGGACTTATTTTTCAGGGTTTTTTGAGGGGATATACGCCACTTTTTTCTTTCGGTGCCACTATAAATAGATGAAGTGCTCCTGAGAAAATCTTGCTACACCCTTCGTCTACTCTGTGAGTATTTCTGGCTCTAATAAATCCTGTTACTGATGAAATCCAGAGTATATTGCAGTAATATTCTTTATAAAAAGACTATTCGAAGGTCCCCATTCTTTGAAACCATCCAAAACTGGCGTTAGTTCTATAGTAAGCCTAACAAAGGATCTAATAGAATTATCTTCCAGCGAACTTTTAAGTTCAGAGAAAATTGAATTATTTGAAGCTCGGTGGGATTTTCTGCTAATTTTACTAGAACGGATTTGTATGCTTTTATGGAGCCTAATTTCAGTTTTTCCGCTTTGTACATTTTCGCCAGATAGTTTATTATCTGTGAGGCCAAAATCTTAGTTTTTATTTCATTTGAGATTCATCAGTCCAGAAACCACTGCTGGACAGAGCTGTATCTGGAGCGACGTCTGAAACGTCGTTTGTTGGAAATGATACAATCGACGGAATAATTTCTGAAACCTTGAGCTTAGAGGAAACGCCACTGATTCCCCAAGCTATCAAGATCATGTTCTTGTTTTCTGAGAGCTGAGACTTTCCGCTTTTTTTATCTGGTATGAACGTGATTTTCTGCAAAATTACTGGCTGAAAAATTGACAGGGTCGTTAGTTCCGGAAGCCATATGGCTTATTTACACATTTTTGTCACCAGAGTCATCGTTATCCGTTATCTACTGACTTTCTGTGCTGCTAGTGAGATAAGGTTCCATTTTAAGCAGTTGTAAAGTTTGCTAATCCCTGAAAAATTGTATATTATTGCGCTCTGGCTCAACGCCTTCGTGTCCGGAAAACTTCTGAAGTAGGCATCTATCTTTTTGTTTGATTTTGATGCGAAAAAGTCCAAACAGTGTTAGCCGTATACTATTTTCAGCGTGTTGGATTTTTACTGTGACAGAGACCACCCTTTCTGTGCGATTAATAAGCTTGGTGCGTCTGCTGGATTAAGCACCCAAAGATAATATGTAATCTGGGGTCTTTTATTTGTTTTCAAGAAGTTTTCTCATATTTTCTCCGCTATTTCGAGTATTTCGGGGGAATTTTTTCATACAAAATTCCTTAAATACGATATTTTAGTCGTTTTGTCTGAGTAGAATAACAACGAGCGATCTACCACGCTCTTGAGTTTGAGAGAATAAAGTATAACGAGAAACCCCTTGAAATTGATATTCATATTCTCTTCGCTTTGATTACATATCCTTGAGTACGTCTTGGGTCCTGATACTACCAACCAAGCTGTGTCGCTGAAATTCGCAAAACATTACATTTCTGGAGTCTCGGGCAAGAATGAGAGACATTTAGATGACAACAGTTTTTTCTTCCAGAAAAATAGGCTCTGTATCACAGGTTTCGTCAGAATTACTGTCGATTTCCATGAATTCAGTCTCGAAAATGACTGATTCTTTATCTTCAAGATTCTGCAAAGCATAAGACGGTCAGGAAGTAGAGCGATAGATATTGACCGAGCTTTAACGATAAAGCTCGCAAGAAATCTCAACGTCTTCTGTCGAGCGTTTAATAATTTTCTGGACCCTCTTCGAAGATCCCTGATCCTGGTGGACGGAGCTCTGAGGTTTATTTCTCTGGTATTTATGACCACCCCAAGATGGAGATTTATTGGTGCAAGGATATAGATGATTTCTCGTAGTTTAGCTTGAATCCAAGCTTCGAGAGCTTGAAGTACACAAAATAAGTATTGCTCGTACAGATATCTTTGGTATCGCTAAGGATCAACAGTTCGTCTAGGTATGCCAAAATCCGCATAACCTTGAATATGGCCCATTCCATAACTGGTCTCAGGATCTTGGAAAACGATAGGGAGCTGAGTGACAGCACAAAATGAAGAACCTTGAACTGAAATGACCGCCCGTTCTGCTGGAACCGAAGAAAATTTCTGCACTTATTGTAAACAAGAATGTGCATAAAAGTGACCTGCAGGTATATGGAAGTGATGTAGTTCTTTCTTCTGACCATACTGCAGAAGGAAGCTAGGGTTTTTATTTTTAAATTATGCTCTTCCACACTCTTATTGAGTTTCCTCAGATCCATCACGGGGAAGAAGCCACCAGTGTTCTTTGGGATCGTGATCAGTCGATTGTAGAATCCAGGGATCTGTTGGTGTACTTCCTCTATGACTCACTTTTCCAGCAGCGCTGATAATTCATTCTTTAGGATCGAGCTCGCATCCTTCTTAATCTTTCTCTTGCCCCGCTGAGGGTGTTACATCAGCGGGGAATCTTCCTAAATTTTCTTCGATGACGAGGTCGGAATTTTTTTGCTCGCGAAGGCCAATTTCACTAGAACTGGGCTCCTAAGCGGGATTTTTAATCCCTTCATTACTATTCCTCGAAACCATTTGCTGTTGGAAAGCTTGGCCCACTCAGAATTTAACATGGCGAGTCGCACCTAGACTGTGGGGCTTGAATCTGGCCCTACAAGAACCCTCTCCTGCAGTCTCCCCAGAAAGATCTGTTGGAATCTCTAGGTGCGGCTAGATGGAGCTGAAGCTACTGCAGCTGAGAAGGTTTGCACCGTAGTTAAGTTACTGACGGTTGCCTCGTACGAGACTGAAATTTTCTGGCGCTTACGAAAGGGCTGAATGTATCTTTTCCGAGTCTCTGTTTTCTTACTTGCTAGCAACGTGTCAAACACATCTTGATCCATGGACTGCTTTTTATCCGTCTCGAAGATATGATTAACTCGCCCGGAGAACTCCATTCTCCTGTAAAGATTGTCGAGTCAGCTCTGATTAAAATATGTTGCGATATCAGAGAGCAGTACTCATGGTGATCGCAAACGAGATATCGGAGTCTTCTGTGATTATGATCCCAGTATTTTCGTGAATCTTTCTGTGTACGTAGTAATCTATCGGTCGTGTGACTTGGGAAAGTGCCGTCTGAATCAGTTGCAGCGTGGTATCTCACATCTTCACCGCATTCGATGCTGAATCTTTCAGCGGCGGAGTAATGTAGCCCATCGAACTGGTTTTCGGAAACGTGTTTGGTGCCATATTGCG
Organism: Smittium mucronatum; assembly: GCA_001953115.1. NCBI lineage: Eukaryota > Fungi > Kickxellomycota > Harpellomycetes > Harpellales > Legeriomycetaceae > Smittium > Smittium mucronatum. Next base: position 3,853 of record LSSL01005398.1, read on the forward strand.
GTTTTCTTCCGATAAATGGGCTCAGAAAAAGTCCTCTCCAATCAAAATAAATGCTTGGTAGAGCTCTTTGTAAACCGTGATTTTGGTTACGGGAATTCTTGGGGTGATGAAAGGGCCCTCGTCGTCGAGCTCAGATTTCCTTTTGCGCATTGGCTGGTGTAACAAAGCGGTAAACTCGTTTAACTTGGCGTTGGTATCTTCAGACATTTGTTTAATTGTTTTTATAAATTATCTAATAATAATTTAGAAAATTTAAAATCCTTTAAGCTGGTAGATTATCTTTGTTAAAGAAAAGATTATAGGAGTATATCTAAACTGTTCTTCACAGCCTTTATCAAAAAAAAATTATAGTTTATTTCTTTCGCTTATTTTTAATGGTTTATATTTTAAGTTTAGTTTTACGTTATAAAATGTTAACACTTAATATGCCTCCTATTTGATGTAAAATACAAAGATTCGGGTAAAAAAAAATAATTAAATTATATAAAAAACAGTAGTATAATTACTAAAATTGGGGAAGGGGGGGGGGTTTATATCCCATTATTTATTTTAAAAAAAAAATCTTAAAGTGTTATTTTATTATAACATTAATATTTTCTATTTTTTATTAATTTATCGAAAATTAAATTTATTTATTCACAAAAAAAATATACTCAAGCCGGATTTCTTGTTATAAAATTTGGGTAACTACTTTGGATAAACTTATACCAGTATATCCAATAAAAAATCCAGTTTTAATACAGAATCTAGAAAGTTTTCCAAGTTAGGATCAAAGCTTGAAACGTTAAAATGATTATAAAGATATGTACTTGAATATTTATGATTCTGTAGAAGCAATCAGGGTTAAATCTAGATACTATGGAGAAAAAGCGATTAAAGATCTATAACTTTTAGAGAAAGGTAGAATCAAATCACTATAAATATATAGATAAACAATTTATCAGTGGATTTTGACTAAAAAAAACGAAAATAGTATTTGGCATTCAAAAATAGCTAAAAATTTAGTAAAAAATAACCAAAGATAACCAAAAGTATAAAAATAAATGATTTTTTGTTGGGAAAGACCATGAAAGAGATAGATATTTATATATTGTTGGTGCTAAAATCGATAAAAACAAAACAAAAGTAAATAGTAAGTATTTATACATATTGGATATGTATAGGGGCATTGAATTTTCCAAATAAAGTATATCATTTACTTAAGAATTCAGAAAAGGATCGGGTTCAAAATAATGAGTGGAAATTGAATTTTTGGGCAAAGTTAGTTTCAGGAAAAATAAAACTGGATGTAACGAAAACAAAATTAAAGTATTTTACTTTTATCCGGATTATGAAAAAATAATTTTTAAAGATGCGACATATGTACAGCCATTGAATCGATTAAAAACACATTGCAGTGTATAGGCTATTTTTTTGCTTTTTTATTTACATCTATCTTTAAATAAGTATTGTTAGGCGGAGAAAGAATCAAATCTAAAACACAATATCTACAAATTTAAATAGAGAAAATGTATAACCAATTTATAAATAGTAAAATAATTAAAAATCCAAGTTCCAATTATAATGAATGATTGGATGCTTAAAATTGTAAAAATAAAAATAAAATCAACATTAAATATAAAATAACTCGACGCCTTTGAAAAAAAAAGGAGGGGGGAGGGGTTAAAATCTTAGATAAAGACGATGCTAAAATAAGAAATATTATTTTTCAACTATCAAATATATATTCCTTTAGGTATTAACTATAATTATATATATATCTGTGTTTAAAGCATAATTTTTTTTCTAAAAGCTAGAAATTTCAAATAATGCAAATAAACAAAACAAGAGGAAATGAAAGAAATATACATATACTCATGTCATAGTAAATAAAAGAAATATACATATACTCACGTCATAGTAAATAAAAGAAATATACATATACTCATGTCATAGTAAATAAAAGGCGAAACCTTATTGAAAACAAAAATTGTATGTAAATACTTGAATTTATACATATTATTAATCTCACTTTGATTATATATGAATTAGCATTTTTAACTGTTTTTTTTTTTGAAATAATAGTTGCAGATATCGATATTAACCTTTTTAATACCTCTCGAATTTGAATTTTATTTTTTTTAATTATTTTGCTTTAGTTTTCTTTGTCATTGCCGTTGATGTTTATGTTGCCGTTGTCGCTTTAGTTTTTTTTTTTTTTGAAGCATTAGAATTTTAATTTTGTAAGGGTTGAGTTTTATATTTACCAAGTATTTGTGGAAGTGTTCTATTTCCGGGCTATTTTAAGGGCAAATGTTGTTAGCTGTACCAACCACACTCTTATTCGAAAATAATTTATTAGTTTAAGATCATTATTATAAAGGTTATAATTTCAATAAATCACAAAAAAAAGGCAAGTAATCATATTAGGAGTTTAATGAAATGGTAAGAAAAGTTAGAAAATCAAAATCTCAAGCATTTTTAATTAATGTCATAGGAATGAAGATTCGGTCTAAAAACCCCAACTTTTTCATAGATCCCTATTTCATATTTTTATACTTTTCAGTACATACTTTCATGTGGTGCATACATCCTCCGAGACTTTATTATATATTTAATTAGACTTGTATTAAGCATAATTCTCCTTGCATTAACTGTAATAGCTTTTTAGGCACAAATTTGCTTATATTCTGTTAGCTCATTGATTAACCGTTCATGCATAAAACAGAATAAATAGAAATTTAAAGAAAATAGTCTTTGGTTTCAAAGGTATAGTGGAAATTCCATCCACATAAATTCTTGTAATACCGAGAACTGAAAATGGTATTTGTTAATTGGAGTTGGGTTTAGTTCTTATTCTATATGGTCTCAGCCAATCCAGACTATTGAGGCTGCATTAGATGTTGGTAAAGGTGGCGATAGATATGGGCCTAGTTTCCCGTTAAGACAAGCAATTGGGCTGATTTGAAATAAGAATATATTAGCGCTTTTAGGTCCCAGTCTACTCTTAACCTCGAGTTTTTATCTCATACTTTTTCCAATAGTTATCTGCCAGTAAAATTCCTTAAAAAAATGGTAAAAAGCGCTTTTATCGAAACATACCCACTTATTGGTTAATTTAATATTTAGCAAAAAAAACTAATGGTCATTTTTGAACATTCGGCCCGGAAAGGAGATTAACGCCCAGTGGTTTATAGAAAAGAGGGTATAATTGGTGCAGAAAATACTAGTGCTTACGGAACAAATCTTGTGCGGTTGATTGGATAAAGCATCCATAGTTGAACATTAGTTGGAAGGAATATTTGGGATGGAGATTGATAGGTTAAGTTCGGGAGCGGAAACTAGATAGCGTCTGGAATTCCCAGAATGAATCGGGTGATGACAAATAGAAATCAGTAGTCTTCAGAATCAGTGAGTTTCGTAGTGGGAAAGATAGGCAGTCTTTTCGATTTTTGTCTGGTTTTACAGATTTTAAAAAAGGCGGGATATACAATTGAGAGTTCTTTACCTTTTTAGGCTTTTTTTTGGTCGATTTCTTGATTTCATAAATATACATTTCGTTTGTTAATTTAAGCGATGCTCGCTCTTGGTAGAACTTTTGGATCAAAGGGAATTTCCCTTTCGAAATTACCAAAAAAGATCTTGTTGTTTAGAAGCCTGACTGCTCATGCTCGTGAGATCATCGAATCTGTAACTAATTGTTCATATGTAGAATATGCTTTTTTTTTTTCTAAAACGATTTAAATATTTTCCATTTCATTGTAGAATATTAAGGATTCCAAAGTGACTGTGTTTATGAAGGGCACCCCCGAAGAACCTTTGGTATGTTGACACTATATTTTATTTTTATTTTTTGTGTGTAAACAAAGTTTCCATTTTTAATAAGAATTGTAAAGTTATAAAATAATTTATAAGGACTGTAAACTTTCTGAATGTATATAGTGTGGGTTCAGCAGAGGTGCTATTCAAATCCTTCAAGTGAATGGGGTTGAACATCCAAATGGTGTCAATTGTCTAGAGGATCCTGAGTTGAGAGAAGGAATCAAGGAATTCTCGTAAATCTTGTTGCATACTTTTACTGCATACTTATTATTTCATCTCTTTTAACCAATGTTTTTACTTTAGAAAATGGCCAACCATTCCCCAGATTTACATCAATGGTGAATTTATCGGAGGGTTTGACATTTTACTCGAGATGCACAAGTCCGGAGAGTTGGAATCTCTTTTAGTAAAGGAAAAAATAGTTGATTCTACTGATCCCAAATAGTTTCCTATCTAGCAAAACCTTTTTGTTTGATTCTCTGATTATCCCATATGATGCAACCATACCATACTATTTCGTCTCTGGCTCTTCTCTCTGATATTAGCTATATTATTCTGGTGTTGAGATACTTTTTTAGATTTTATAACACAAATTCATAATTTGGAATATATATGTTATGGTGCTGAAATATAATTTCAAGATATATAAATGCTTTATTTCGTTACATTTAAAGCGTTTGTTTTTTGATGACTAAAAAGTTGAAGGTATCTGATTTCTATCTACAATTTATGGCATTATGTTATATTGGTTCTACCAATCAATTAGCGTTTTCATACTTTATTGATTTTTTTTTTGAAAAAAAAAAAAAAAAGCACAATTTTTTACTGCAGATATAATGAAGATGAATTGGCGTTTAATGATTAACCAGTAATATAGAGACGAGAGAAGTAGTGAACCCAGTGTCTTGAATTAGATATTTTTAATCGATTTACGCTAGAGAAATGCTGGACTATGTGCTGCTCTCATATGCTGATGGAGCTCAGGAATTAGCCGATGCATCCGATCCTTACATTAGCAAACTCGGTGGGAAACCCGTAAGCTTTCTCTTTTTTTTTAAAAAAAAAATTTCATCCCTTTCTGATTCTTCATGTCTTTGTCGAATCACCAAAAAACGCTTTCTTCCTCTTTTAAATATAAGTTACGCCATTTTGGTGAAATTATCAACATAGACGTGGTTGTCAGAGAAAGAAAATGTACATTACCCTGAAAAATCTATAGTGTTGTGCGACAGTTGCGGCGAACTACTAGTCTTGTTGTTCCAACTATACGCCCCTCTCCCCGATTCTCCATATGACCGGTTTCTTTACTTGTGGGGCTGTATGCAAAAGTCCTGCATGGAATCTCCTGGCAGGTATTTTTTTTCTTACAACTCTTTGCCCTCAACATTTCAAAAAAATAATACATAATTTAATTACCCACTTCAGTTTTAAGGTTTTGCGAGGTCATTTACTTAACATCGAGTATTTGGAAAAACTTGCGAAAACTAAAAAGACCAAGAAAAAACCCGCTAAAAAGTCTTCCGGAAAACAAGTCGTTTCCAAGAAACCTCCTGCAAAGATTAATGTAAGCTGTTTTTTCTTTTTATTCCTCCTCTTGCTTTTATATAAAAGCTTGAATTTGTACTATACTGTGTAATAGTTTGGATCTATTTGGGATAATGATACCGAAGAGCTGGATTTTAACCCAACACAACTGCAATCGCTCAAATCTTCTTTGGCAATTGTTCAGCCTAAAAGCACCGAAATTGGTGATTTGGAACTAGATATTAAATACTTGAAAATTTCGCAGAATAGCAGTATATCCAGCGACTTACCATACGTCCCTGGCCAGTACGTATACTCTGAATACGAAAAATTGGATGCTGGTTGTAAACTAGACGAATACAACAATGCAAGCTCTGGGGATTCCGAGACAGGCGACGAGCAATGGACAGCGGAACAGTATGAAGCCACTGTTTTGCCTAGTGGGATCGATACTGCTCTTGATAACTTTATGGGAATTATAAGCCAGAACCCAGAGCAAGTAATCAGGTACCAGTTCGGTGGAACTCCGCTGCTGTATTCGACCAACGATCAGGTTTCATCCCTTCTTTTAACCCCTGGCTCCAGCTGCGATCCACTCGTCGAACACCGGTTTGGACTGATTAGCGATGACGAAAAAGACGATGAAAAGTCCTCAAACACCAAATACTCTCCCAAGAACGTGCCCCGGTGCCCACACTGTAACGGAAAACGCACGTTTGAACTGTCCGTTCTCCCATCAATCATCCATATCCTGCACCTATCCAACCTCGCAAACAGCCACCGCGACGTCGAATCGTCTAAACTGAGGGGGAAACAGTTTTTGGAATCCATCAATGACGGAATGGAGTTTGGCACTTTGCTCGTGTTCGTGTGCGAAAACGATTGCCATTTCGGGACTAGCTGTTTGCCCGTTTCCGAGCGCGATCTGGCCCGATTCTCAGTTCCCCAGTATTACCAGGAAATCGTCTACACCCAACTTGAATCACATTAGAATAAATCATTTTATTAAGTTGCTCATTGAGATTTTATTTTACAAAAAAAAAAAAAAAAAATTATTACTTTTTCCATTAGATACATATTAAAATATATAGTAGCCCGAGTAAATAAAGTCTGGAGTGGCGGTGAATGGGGTGTATATGTAGCCTTACGCTATACATTCAAAGATAAAAAGAAAATTCTCTATATTAAAGATTTGGATTTGGCGTTAAGGATGGTGGTTGGATATTCATTGAGGTAAAGATTGGGCAATGTGGTGGGGAATGACGAGAGCTAACCAGAGATGTTGCGGTAATAGTTATCTTCGCCTTCGATCTTTGACCTGTAATTAAAGGTGAAGGCGAGGATCGTCCACAGCAAAAACACGACCCAGCAGAACACGAGCCCAACAATCAAGTTCGTGCAATTATGGCAATTCTGGATTTCGTAGTGGAAGATATTCACGAGCGTGGAGATAGCCACCGCCGCTGCGATCCACAGCGATGCCATAACGAATGCGAGAGTCAGCTGGAAAAACGGCCGTTTCAGTTTGCGGAGGATCAGGACGGACACGCGCGGGTCTCTCGTTCCACTGTTCTCGATGGCGGTGCGCCGCTCGCGCATCCGAATAATTGGCGGAATCAGGGCCATGAACAGGGTTAGGACGAACGTTACGACACCTACCACGATCGCGTAGATTTCTGGGGCCCGCGAACCGGGCCGTTTCAGGAACTCGATTTTGTCGACTGATGCGGCCAGGAACGCAAAGCCTACCAGTGAACATACCGATATGAGGGCGTACATCAGGAACCGCATTTTGTACATGAACCCGTTTATCTTGTAGCATATTGAATTTCGTTCCATTTTCTTTTGGATTTAGATTTATTTTTTTTTCTTCTAGTATTGTTTCTTTTTTTTCTTTTTTTGAGAATTAGGTAATATGGTTGTGTGTTTCTTTTGGTGGTAAAAAAATATAAAAGTTTCGGCGAAAACTGTTTATTTTATTTTTTTTAAATAATAATAATAAAAGAGTTGATAAGTTGGGTTGAGGATTTAGAGTTTGCTTTTTCAATGCTAGTCTATTAAAATGTTTTTATACATGAATCGAATTTGGATTCTTTTTTGGAACAAGAAAATATCTTCTTTTTTTTTTTTTTTTTGCTGTTTTAACATCCGGCATTCTTTTTCTTTATAAAGGGGTTTTCCCTCGCCATATCCATTTTAAATCTTACATTACTCGATCTCTAGATGTAAAGCATATCTTTTCAAATAAAAAAACCCCCTGGTGGCGAGTGCAGGCCATTTCGCCACTCCTCCCATTCTCACCCGCCACTATTATTTCACTTTTTTATATCATCTTTCTCTTTATAAAAAAACAACTCTATCCCCCAATCCCATCTCAGATTTTACCAATATAAAATAATGAAATCCAGATCGTCTTTTTTTTCTTTATAGCCTAGAAAGGATGGAGAAGGAAAGAATGGAATCTGAAGGAATAAACAGATTAACGCCAACTACTTTTTTTAGACTCTTCTACCAACGATTCTATGCACTTTTTTTATATATACTCCTCCACCTTTTTTCAAATTCTCTTTATATAAAACACGCTGCCACCAATAATTAAAAACTAAATGTGAGGGGGCGGCGGATATGCTGCATTTCGGGATGAGGGGAAAGGTTTAGACCGCATAATTCAGTATACCCATTTAATATAGAGATTAAAGCGGAGAAAATCTCGTTGCATGTTGTGAAACATGTGCACCTAAACGTAAACATCTTACTTTTGCCCTCACTACATACCCAATAAAATCTAGTTCTGTCACGATAAAAAAAAAGCTTTGCCCACATGCTTAGTTTACATTCCGGGCTATAAAAACAACAACAGTTGGCGTTATTAGCTCTTTGTTCATTGTATATTGGAAACTTTTTTATGAATAAAAAGGGTAAAATAATTAATAAAACATTAAATTTTGTTCTAAAAAAATGATTGGAAGTAGAAGGATCCAAAATTTATAAAGTTGAGATATCATTCCATATATTCAGAAAGCAGCCGGGCTTTGATTTCAACGCTATGGAAAATCCGCCACCAGTTTTTGTAGGCCGCAATTTGTTTCTGCATTGCGCGTTGTTCCTCCAGATTTTCCTGTTCTTGGTAATATGATTCCAATAGTGACTCTGAATCCTTGGCTAGAACTACTACTCCCTCGACTATCGGAGTAGCAGTGCCTCTCCGATACTCAAACTTGGTGACTGCCTCTGCATATTCAATTTTCCTTTTCTTGCAAAGAGGCGCTAGTCCATTTATTGGGATGTGAACAGCTCCTTCTGGAACCATATTCTGGTGGAATATGTTTATTCTATTGTACTCTGATTTTGGAATTACTCCGTCTACTATAGGCTCAGCAACATACTCTTGTGTTTGCCATATTCCATAAAGTGGTGTTGTTAGCACCACTCCCTCTGATTTGCTCTTTTCTACCTCTCTTTTTCTTTTTATTGTGGAAGCTCTTGCCTTGACTAACTTTGCTGGAACCTGATTCTCCTTTTTTTTGAAAAAAATAAAATAAAATAAAAGTCCAAAGTATATGAATTGAAAAAATGATATAAATTATACAACCAGACCCCATCGCTAACTTTAAAGTAAAAATATACTATATACTTATAGCAATTAATGGCTTTACCTTTATTGACCGACCCATCCTCTCCCAAACAGCAGATGAATGCAACTACAAATGAAGGGGTTAAAAAGCAAACTGTTATAGGATTAAAGTATATTGCGACAAATAGAAAAGGGAATAATGGAAATAGGGGTAGTTTAGTACTTCTAAAATGGATTTTCTCGGGTATATGGGTTTTCCACGGAAATATCCCAGCACTTGGGCATCCTTTTCAATGATTTGGTTGTTCTTCAAATGATCTTTTAGAGCGAATTCGGCGTGATTAACAAAGTCAGAAATTTTATTTGGAATGGGCTGATTTAGTATCCGATCATTAATAATTCCCTCGTCAACTTTATCCAAAACTCCAGAGTTTAAATCTTCGAAACGAGAAATGACTTTATACCACCAGTCCTTTTCTTTGTTTTTCAAAATATTGATGTTGCTTGAGTATTTCAATGTAATGTCGCTGATATGTCCTTTATTGTCGACTCCAATAATATACATGTATGGATCATTAGGGTTACACAAATACTTTAGATTTACGTCCTTTAAAATTCTTCCAGTTTCAAAGTCCAGGTAATTCCAAGCGGGTGACTCAATTGTAGCAACTTCACACCATGAAACAATTGATTTGTTTTTGCCTTGTCTATTTAACGTATATTCTCCTGTTTGTTCGATTTTTGGTCTTGGAGAAATGGGTTTAAGGGCAAAGCAAAGCCTGCATTTGATGCCATATGCTCTGAGAACACTCGCTAATATTACTGGTTTGATGATATCTGAATTCAGATATAAATACCTATAGTCAAATTGTGTAATCAGCTCACAAATATCGTCATTGCCAGTGCCCTTATTTGTAGAGCTATCGGCAATAGCTTTATCTTTAACAGCTGAAAATTTAGGAAGCTTCGAGAAGAATTGAGATATACAAGCAACTAGGCCTGGAATGAGTTCAAGTAAAGAGATTGATTGAACCTCGTTAGCTCCTAGTTCCCAAGACTTTGAGACATTTTCAAGCTTGTTTAAAAGGCTTCTCTTTATCAGACTAATAGACCAAGCTCGAAAGAAATTGATTTTCGATGCACGGTTATAATACATTGATAGACCTAAAAGTGTCAGTAAATGAGCTTGATGTAAAATCCTCCTGTTTGAAACGTCTTGCTTTGTTATTCCTTTTCTCTTGTGCTTCTTCTTGCTATGCTCCTCTGAATCAAAGAAAATCTCTATGTTGTCACCAGCTCCAAAGGGTTCGAGGTTTATATATACCTCATCGTATTCCTTCTTGATTGCGGCCTGCTCCTAATTATTCAATTACGATAGTTTAATATTCTAAATTTTATTTAAAAAAAAAAGAAAAGAAAAGAAAAAACTTTTAAAAAAACCAATTAACTTGTTCAGGCACTAGCTCAAAATCTTCGTCACTATCATCGTCATCTTGATACTCGAAAACAAAATCACTTGCAGTTTTTAGTTCAACCAAGATACAGATTTTAATCATCAAGGTGAAAGACACATTAAGAAACTCCTTTTTTACCTTTCAGCTTCAGATTCCATCGCTTCTTTCCTATTCTTAAATTAAATTATTATTTAAAAAGCTAAGGATAATAACGGATTCATTATGTACCTTTAATATATCGTTTGGTCAAAAGGGTATTATTTAGTTGTTATTATTGGCTTAGCAACAAAGATCAAAAAATAATTATTTTTCCTTTCTTCAGCAAAAAAAACCAAAAAGCGCCATCCACTGCAAGACTATTGGTTTATTTCTTTAACTCCGATCTAAATACCCACTATTGGTTCATTTCGTTCTCGAAGCGGCAAGCAAATGTATCATTCGGTATCCTGCAAAGAAATACCGTCCCCAGTGGTCAGTGCTCGCGTAGGATACACTAAACTATTTAATCACAAGTATGGACCTAGACTACTCTCTGGTTTATTAAGGACTTAATAATGTAGGAATTTCATAGAGACTATTGACACTTAAACCTATAATATATATATATATATACTACAAATATCATCCATAACATATCAGTTCAGTGGCATTTTTAGGTAAATATTTGCGCTTTTGTTTTTTTTTTAATACCAGCATATGTAGCTAGTATTAGAAACACAAGTTTTAGTCATCAACAATCCGGCTGATTTCAATGGGTTTCAAATACTTAAAAACATCTTGTGAGATCTAAAAGCTCAACAATACCGACAAATCTCAATTTTAAAAAAAATTGTTAAACTGACTTTATTCAATAGTGTAAAAAACGAAATAGGGCTCTGGATATACATCTATTCAATTTAATAAATTTAAACGAATCACTTGAACTCCAAATCTAAATTCGAAATACATTACCAAGATTTATATGGACATATTATTGTGTTTTAGGAGTCTTTTATACTAAAAATTCATGGAGTAATTACTGCCTTTGGTGTATAATAGCTCGAAAAACGTGCATTTATTCAGAGGAATCCACCTTGAAACTCAAGGAATCGACTATTTTAAAAATGAAATTCATCGTTTCCCAAATATATCATGGATAAAACCAATGTTACGGCTCTTCACTCTCAATTTAAAAATATATACATTTAAAAAGACTCCAATAATTTTCGAAAAATCAATAGGTTTACAAAAATAAAAAACAAATACAAGCCAACAAAATCACCGCAAAAGGCTTATATCTTTGGATTATATTGATCATCGGACCGATTTTTTTCCGTTATTGTAATGACGCATATATATATATATCAATATAACAATAAATGCTTTTTTTAAGAACATGGTATATCAGCTTATCGTTCATTTCATTATAAATTTTCTAATTTTAATCTAATAATTTGTGTATAGAATATATTTCGATTTTGATTTAGCTATTGAAAACTTTCAATATTTGTATTATTTACTTATTTATTTATAGGATTAAAATTTTAAAATCCGCTTTCTAATTGAAAATATCCCTCTTTTTCTTATTCCCAATTGGTTTTTCGTGAGAAATTTTTGTTAATAAATTTATATCCTCAGTTTTATCAAAATATTAACCCCCCTTCCCCCGGGAAAAAAATTGTAAACTACACTTCTTGAAAGGACATAATTTAATTTTTTAGGTTACTTTGAATATTATGGATACCTGAAATTAGTTTGATAGATTTGGTATTAAAAACTCCAAGTTTAACTGAAATATTATTCGCAAAAAACATTTATAACAGGTATATGTATGAAATATACTCAGAATATTTAGCTATTTCAGATTGAAATTTTTAAATGTCTTTAAAAAATATTAGAACATTTTTGATTTGATAAAATTTTCTGGTTTATATGCATAGAATTTAGCCAAGCATCTATCTTTCCTTCATAAAAATGTTTAGAAATAAAATAGCTCCACAAAGATAGAAAAAATGGATTTATACCTTTTATTCTATGTGTAATAAGGGCCTTCTGATTACATTCATTTGAAAATAATAATAAAAATTATTATAAAAAACCTTTTTTTTTCAAAATAACCTTTCAGTGAAAGTTATTACATCTATATAACAAGTGTAAACTCAAGGAGTCTTCTCGAGCCAATAAATTTTAAAATTGACAGTGCTCTTTGAAAAGATGCAAAAAAAATCAATTTTATTAAATAATATCATATAAATTTTAAACGGCTAGGGAAGTGTGAATTTTTTTATTAGAAAAATGGCTACAGGGTCTAAAAAATGTTGAAAAAGGTTACTGTGTAAAAAATTACAGAAATTTCCGATATGAACTAATTATTTTTTTAAAAAAGGGATATATTCTTATAAATTACTCTATTTTGGTGATTGGATATAAACCTCGGATATTAAACTCAAAATTAATGGCTTCTTTCATTCAAATTTAGTGATATTTTCTCAAAATGCTACCCGTAATAAAATAAATTCTTAATCGCAAGATAATTTTTTATCTATCTGTATTTATACTTCTCAGACTCATATATCCGACAAGTAACCCTAAAATAAAGCCGTTTTAGCTTTTTATAATTCAGAAAAAGAAAAGTTAAAAGTTAAATATTTGCAATATTTGGATAAAAATTATCCTAATTTTATATTTCTTGATTAGAACATTCCAGAACATTTAATATCTTTTAAAAAAAAATTCACTTCAACTAATATACCTCTTAGATGTTAATATTATTATCAGAAACAAAAATTAAAATAATCAATGATTATAAGTAATTATTGTGATGACTTTTTTGGTGTATTTTGAAGTATTTCTCTGCTTTTTTAATTATTTATATATTTTTGGGATGTAATCTGATTCTCTTTTTGTTTTGTTTTTTACTTTTTAATCTCATTTTAAAAAATATTGAACCAAGGTTATATTTTACAAACCCTATTATATATATTTTCAAACTTTCAGTCGGCGCATTTTAATTTGGAGTTAGAAAATTATTTATTATCTTAAATGTATATTTTAATTATAAAAAAAATAATAATAGCTAAAATAACAACTTCCTCTGTATTTAAAAAAGCCAAATCTTTTAGGATCTAATCGGTTTTTTATAGTGTTATAATGTTTTTAATATTTTAATAATCTTATTTTGGCTCGATTTTTTACATTAAAATATTTAAAAAATATATCCATTGAATAATTTGTATCTATGAAAATATTTACTGAATTATAATATATATGTAATAAATTTTTTCTTGAGGGTTTTTAAAAACCTTCAACATAAATCCATTAAATAAATATAATAGGATTTAATTCCAGAAAAATTAAAACTGAAGGTAAAAATAATGCTAATTTTATATCTGAAATAATTTTTTTGAAATACCATTAATTTTTTATATCTTTGATAAAAAAATTTTTTATCCGATATCTTCTCAAAAAATAATAATAAATGATTTAAAATTTAACAGATAAATTAAAATAATTTATAATAATTTATTTTTCAAAAAAATAAACAATCGAATATCTTTATTTAGTCAAATAAACTCATAATTCATAAAAAAAATCTAAAAATAATAATAATTAATATTAATTAGTTGATTATTGTGTCATTATTTACAAGTAATTTGAGAATATTATTTAAAAAGGCGGTATATGATAAAATTAATATCTAATAAATCAGCAATTATATTCCTTCTTAATATAAAAACCAAGCCAAATGAATTAATGGTAAAGCTCACAGATAAATTTATTTCAAATTCAATATGGCAATATATAAATTGATTCCGTTATAAAGTACATATATTTTCACTTTTTTAACTTGAATTTAAATAAAATAAAAGCGCTATTTTGAAAAATTATTGGTTCATTAGGCTTATTTAAAGTTTTTTTTTGATTAAATCAAATCCAAAATGTATTATAGTTTTATTTTTAGAAATAAAATTAAAAACTATAACTTTAATTTAAAAATTATTTTATTTATTGAATAATTATCTGAATAAATATCGAAAAAAATTATAAATATGTGGAAATCTTAAAGTTTATTTTTTATTAGGTGATATATAATTTATTAAAAATTATAATTATGATGGGCGAAAAAAAAATATCTTCTCTCAAAATATAGTGTATTTCCCTAATTATTCAGATATAATTAGCTGGATTTCTTAGAAATTTCGGATTTTCCGAATGGGAGTTTTTTATACATAGTATTCTCAAATAGTAATGATAATAATAGAATAATTGTTATTTCAAAAATAAAATTACATTTATGCTAATATATTTATGTATATTTAATATCTTTATTGTGGAAATTGTTATTTTAATGTACCCAATACATTGTGAAGGTTGTTTAAAATAAAGTTCTAAACACAGCATTCACAAAAATGGAATATCTCTTGATGTTATATAAAGTAAAAAAACCAATAAAATATGTAAACTTTGAAATTATTATTATTATTTATGGAAAGCTTATTTTTTATAAAATCACAATATATAATTGATGAAATTTCAAAAAAAAAACCCCTTACGGGAATAAATTAATAAATTATACCTATATTCTTTAAAAAATATTTCAAATATAAATACAGGAAGGGAATAGTTAGGACATAAAAATGAAATAAACTGAAAACCTCATTAAAAACGAAATTAAATAAATTTATTGCTAAAAAATTGATAGTATTAAATAAAAAGTTTTTAACATTTATTTTTTATATAAAAAAATATTTTTGCGCTTTTTATACTCAGAAATATATTTTATAGGACCCAAAAAATGTAAATTATTATCCTAAATCACATTATAATTTCCTAAAAAAATTATTAGTATTTTTTAGAAAAAACCGCAATCAATTACTATGAATTTTTCTTATTATCAGAAATTTTCAATAATTTGTCACATAAAAAATATTTTTCTATAATTCAATTTGCATGAAAAGTTTTTTTTGAGCTGTTTATCAAAAAAAAAAAAAATACGGTTGAGTTTAAATTTAAAGATATATGAATAAACAAAAAATGGATTTATATTGTTAATTTAGTAGTATTTTTTTACCCATAGATTTATATATATATAAATTCAATTCAATCGTTTTAAACAAACAACTGTATGTATTTTTATTGGGGTTTCTAGTGAACTCTATAATAAAGGATTGATAATATTTATGTTGATAAATTAATATGGCTGTAATAAAAAAAAGTTTTATAATATCCTTTATGTATAAAAAATCTGAGATTATTTACCTAATAGACCAATCTAGTAAAATTATCTGATTATTCGATTTTAATTGTAAATATAATAAAATATTCAATAAATTAGATAACCACTAACATTTATTTATATAAATTCATTTAAAATATTTAAAAAAATACGATAAATTTGAATGAAATCGTGATTATTACCACAAGCAAACCATACTTAATAATGGATGAGTTATTTTTGGTGACATTTGAATTTCCTATATTTTTAAATGTTTTATTGAAGTTTATGGTAAATTCAGACTATTTAGAAATTTTAACTCAAGAAAAATTTGAGCACATCTCCTCTCTTCCAAAAAAATATAATGAAGTTTTTTTATATCTTTGTAATCGATAATTAGCTGCTTTATGGCCAAAATAAAAATTTTATTTAATACAATTTTTATTTCAATGAAGCCTTCAAAACGAAAATATCCGAATTAGGGAGTTTACTTGATAAATTTTTCAAATTTTTTTTTGTAAAATATAGATGCATTCTTTTAGTTACAACCAACTATTTCTGTTTTATTGTATTTATATCTACAACAATTATACTTTTAGGGATATTTATGCTTATATATTTTTCGAAATTTATTATATTATATATATAAAATATCTTTATCTTTATCTTTATCTAACTTAATTATTTTATTTTTAGTTTAAAATTTTCTAAAAAGTTATACCTACTTGATTAAATATTTTTGTACTCCCAGTAATATTTTTTATTATTTCTTTAAAGCTTGATTTTTTTCCTGAAAAAACTTCCATTTTTTTGAAAACAATCCAACTTGTATGTAAATAAACATTTATTAGAATATCATTTAATAAAAAAATATCGAATATTTTTTTTCTTTTAATTGTAATAAAGTATAATTTAAGAAATTATTTATATTCCTACAAATGTGAATTCAAATTTTGGAGATATTTATTGAAATTTTGCAGTTATTAATTGAAGTGGTATTTTTGGGACTGGGGCATAAATAAAAAAATTTCATTTTGATTTATTATCACAGTATAAATGCAAAATTTTCTATATTTTCGAATATAAATACACCTTTTATTTTTTTTATGCATAATTAAGCAAAGAAGCTCATAAAATAATTCACATTGATTTTCGGAAACTCCAACCAATACAATTTTTTATCCTAAATAATTTGATTTTTTTGAAATTTTATTATGATAACTTCAAATTCATTGGATCAAATTATATATTAATATATGTTATGAAAATTTTTGATGAATATCATCAAAAAAATTTTAAAATACGATAGGGGTTTATATGCAGAAAAAATAACCCAAAACTCTCTGTTATTGTGGCGACCAATTTTCTGCTTTATTTTATTTTAGTTTTATAATATATATACATATATATCTTACAAAAATTAATTTTTCTAAAAAATCTTGTTTTTTATGCGAAAAAATTTCCTGGTTATATTGTGATAAATTACATAAAGAAACTCAGACGCATTTTCATAAATTTTACATCTTCAAAACTATTAATTTATAAAAAATGAAAAAAAATTCTATATATACGACCCAATAGGAATTTTCAATTTTTATCTATTTTGAAAGAATTTTTTCTTTTTTTTTGTAAAAATAACAAGCTGTGGAAAAACACTTTTCATTTCATAAATAGATCACTTGGTTTGCAAGAAAATCCAGTAGTTTTGGTTGCTAATATGATACAATACGAAATCTATTATATTTACACCTCCATCGAATAAATTAATCAAAGTCCTATTATGCATATTAATATCAATAATGAATTTTAGTTTCTAAATTTTTAATATATTAAAATTAAGAAAAAGTTAAACGAATTAATGTTTTTAAAAATATGTTATGTTTTAAAATAGCGAAAAAAAGTCGGTTTACATTATTTTTGGAAATATTTTTTAATAACAGATTATTTGGGATATTTTTTAGATTTAATGAGTTGTTTTTTGGGAATAAATAGATTTCAAAATGCTAAAAATGATTTATTTTTTATATCCAATCAGAGAAAATTGATAGAATATTCGTTTAAAACCAATCCAATTATTCTTTTAGAAAACCATTCTTCCAAGTAATAGGTTTTACTATTCAATAAAAAATCCTTAATAAAGTATAAAATCCAATTTTTAACCGTCTAATATATATATATACATTAATTAAATTGTGGAGTTAAATCGGGAATTTAATTTGAAATTAAAAATCAAAGAATTAAATAAAATTTAACTGATATGATTTTAAAAGATATTCCGGTCACAAAATTTTTATTTGGGTTGAAGCATACTTTTTATTATTTTCATAGAGATTTTTGGTTTATTTGATATGAAAATTAAATATTTTACTCATGTTGAAAACCCAGAATTTCGGGAGAATTTTTAATAAAAATAATTAATTATAATTTTATTTACTAATTCGTTTTTTTACAAATAATAAGTTAAATTCTAAACATTATACGAAAAATTATACCACAATAACCATTAATTTAATTAATATTAAGTTTGAATTTTTTTAAAAAAAGATATATAATAATTATGGATATATAATAGGCATATATTCTTTATATATTTTTGGTCTAACATGATATCAATATTAAACTTTCGGTATTAAATATTATATTTACAGATTAAAATAAAAGATTTCTGTTAAAAATAATACAGAGCACTCCTGAAATTTGGTAGGTATATTTAAGAGACTTACGTTTTTTTTTGTTGCTAATATATACTTAGAACATAATATGTATTTTAAAAAGTACTCTAGTAAGATAAATTTATTGAAGATAAATAATAGAATTCAATATTTGGATCCTTGAACCAATACCTTCGAGGTATGGTGCAGCTAGAGCGGAAGAGGGGAGTTGGGTGAAAATTTTTCACTTTTTTCATTTTTTTTTAAATTAGTTTTTATAACTTTTTATTAAATTTAAAATAAATTTCCCGTAAAAAAAAAATTCAATATTTGGATAAAAAAACTAGCATTTATCTATCAATAAAAATATCAGTGTGGCATCAATATAAACAAATTATTATCGTTTTTTTAGAGATAATATAAGTTATTATTTATCATTTTTGATATATGAACTAAAATATACTTGCGCCCAATATAAAATTTCATTTATATTTAAAAAAAATATTAATCGGAATTAAACTTGAAACTATTAAATTTAATTTAATTTAAATAGTTTAAAATAATATGATTTTTTATTTTTATTTATAATATTTGTCTTCATCGGATGAAGGTATCAAAAAGCAAATTTGATTAATATTTTCCTCAAAGCAAATCGAGTACCAATTTAATCAAAAAAACATTCTTTTAAATTAGTTTAGAGAAAAAAAGAGTATCCCCCTTTTTTTTTCAAACTAAATTTTTTGATAAAATATTAAAATATTGCTTATTTCCATAATTTAAATTCCGACAGTAAAGTTTCACATATATATATGTATATAAATATACTTTGAACCATGGAAAGGCTAATTCCTTTTTTATAGCATGATTCTTTGTATTTTATCATTGATTTTAACTTAAAATTATTATTGAGGACAGTTAAGACTGAAATATTATTTTTGAAATTCATATTTCAATAAAAGTACAATCTCGATCATCTTTAAGAAAGGTTTATCTTTTTAAATAATCTAAATACTCCTAAATTGCGGAAATTTGAATATTTAACCTTTTTAACCTTTTTTAATCTCTATTTTATACTTAAAAAAGTATAAAAGTGAATTATATAAAAATTTTAGTTAAATAATATACTAAGTTTTAATAAAATTTAATTTTTTGATGAGCTTTTAATTTGGATTTTTTATTTTTCTATTTAAAAAAAATTAAAATTATGCATTCGGAGATATCATAAAGAATCAGTGAGGTAGTAGGAGCTTATGAAAGATATTTCAATAAATATATATTTCAAATTTTCAAAATCCCAAGAAATGAATACAGAAAATTAATTTTTTGGAATGTATATTATTTTTAAAATATAAAAATGATTCATATCAATAAAAAAATGAAAAAAAATTCAAAATATCAATCTAATTATAAAATGTGTGAAGGAAGTATATTAGCCATTATAATTAATATATATAGTCTTCAATTAATAATTTATTTATTGCTAATGATAAAATGATTCATCCTGTTTAATATATTTAGAAATATTTTTAATACATGTGATATTTTTAAAGATATAATTTTAGAATTCGGGAAAAATAATCATATAATTAAAAAAAGGGATTTTTTTCTTCTATAATGATATATCAATAAGTTTAAAGCATTATTCATTTCGATTAGTGGCTACATATATTTTATTTATAAAAATAAAAAAATAAAAATTATAAGAAATATATAATATAATATAATATAATATAATATATCGCTGTTAGTGTAGTATATATTTATCGAAAGGGTTTATTTTTCCTGACCAAATAAATTATACAGTATGGGTTCTTGAATATTGAATTTATAAAGTGATTTATTTAATAGAAATAAGAATGAGAATTAAAACTGGAATGATCCCCTTAAAACAACTATTTTGGGGACTATTTATACTTTCTTTTGTAGTAATTTTAATACTATTTTGTTCCTATTTGTATCCCCGATATTGCTTTGCTGTTTTAATAGCTGTTTAAGTATTGATAAGATAAATATGCACATTTCCATAAGAAAACCTTTTTAGGAATAAAAACTCATTTCAACGGCAAATAATATTAACAGGATGCACTTATTTCTTGACCTGCATAATCCTCACAAATAGAAGTAGATTGATATGTACCCAATATTAGATACATATGTGAA
>LSSL01005405.1:0-11894 GCA_001953115.1 Smittium mucronatum
ACAAATGGCCAACTTTAAAAACTTGGATAGCTTACCTCATTAAGTCGCCCATCAAGGCCAGAATGGCCACCTGGGTGACCGGCAGTACAAGATGGATAAAAAAAAATTGTGTTCAAAATTCAAAAGGTGAAACAACCATCACCATAGTCGACAGGAAAAATAAAAATAACCGGTCTAAAATCCACCAGTGGACGGTGGACCGAAAAATCGGTGGAAAAGGAAACTGGATGAATCTTCAGCTGCTGTACCCTGAACTGAAACTTGGCCTACAGGACATCGGTAAAATACGAATGGGGACCTTCCGGACCGCCCAGCGACTATCAAATATGAAATTTTTAGATCAAAAATTCAAAAAAAATTGTCCCTTCTGCAAAATCGATGTGCCTGAAACTGTCGACCACATCCAATTAAATTGCTCTCGATGGTACAAACAGCGAAACGAGACGATCGGCAGGTTCATACCTGCACCGATCCGCTCATACATAAAAAAAAAACTTATGAGTTTCAATCGATCCCGGTTGGGGATAGTTGGAAAACTCTTTGGGGGGGGGGGTCTAAACATACTTTAAGTCAGCTCCAAGCTGACACCGCTGATCATAAATTTGTGTTGGAAAAAGCCGAATTTCTGATTGGCATCCGCGTGCCACTAAAACTTAAGCTCCAGAGTTTAAGTGATTCACCAGCCCCCTTGAACCAATTCCCTCGAGGTATGAAGCTGCTAGAGCGTCAGAGAGGAGTAGTGTGACAAAAAAAATTTTTGAAAAAATTTCACTTTTTTTAATTTTTTTTAAATTAGTTTGCATAACTTTTTATTAGCTTTAAGATAAATTTTCCGTAAAAAAAATTAAAAAAATCTCACTAATGTTTAATATTAAAATCTTTATAATTTAATTTTTTTAAAAAGAGTCAATATCTGTAATAAAAAATATAGAATTAATTTATTTGTTTGAAAATCAACTTTTTTATAGTTACAATTTTTTGTATTAAACAATATGTGTTGTTTTAATAAAACCAATATCTATTTTTTTACATACAGATGTTCCATTTTTCGATTAATATAAATTCTACATATATATATATATCAACCATAAATTTGCAATTAGAATATTTTTAATTTAATAAATATGGGTTTAAATAAAAAAAACATCTGGATATGATAAAACGTCCAAATACAAAATGAGCCATTCCAGAATAAATATTTGATATAAGACTTTTGTGTGATTAAATTTTTTTTGTATTAATCTTTGCATTTTTAATACATTTTAACCTATACATGAAATAATTTTTTTGTTAAAATTTAAATTTATCTTTTTTAATTAATAATATTTAATAAATTTAAAAGAATGCGATACCATCCCTTATATTTAATCATACAAACTATTATTTTTTTTGATAAATTTAAACCCATAATTTGACGTAAATGGATTCAATAGTTATTAAATCCACATATTAATATTGATAGATAATGCTCTAGAATTTTTTTTCTTCAAATCTATAACCATTTAACGATTAATTATAAGATTATCTTAAAAAAATAACTAATATAATAGCTTTTTTTTGGAAAATTTCCTCTCAAAACTCCAATAAAGATATGTAAAACCAGTTTCCACATTTTAAAATAAAATCTTGCTATCGAAAGAGAGTAGTAAAACAACTTGAAATATCCTGGATTTTTTCGATTTAGCCAAGAAGGGGACTTAATTTTATAATTTCTAGGGATTCAAAAATATAAATAGTCAAAAAACAGATTTGAAGTTTTCAAAATAGTTTAAAATAATAAAATATAACTGTAATTTAAAACTTTAAAATTTTAATTGATTTTCAAATAACTTTCAAGATTTTTATTAGTTAAAACATGTATTTTTCTGAAAATTTCAAAATTTATCAGATAACCACACATTAACCCTTATTTAACTGTAAATTTTGTAAATTTTAATATTTAATCATAATAAAATGAAAGTATATTTACGAAAAAAAAACAAAAAATATTAGTGAATTTTCGAAACTGAAACCCAAAAAAATCAAAAACCACCTTAATGAAGGTATCTGTAATTTTCCTTAAAAAAATCTCACTAAAATCGAGATTATAGTTAATGTGAATATGTAATCCAATTAAAATTCCTTTTTTCAACAAATTTTTTGCTTTAAAATTATTCAAAAATAAATCTACCTTCTTTTTTATAAAAAAAAAGCTATCAATATAATATTAAGTTCAATTATGCAAACTTTTAAAAATTTTGTAAAATGAATTAAGATTTAATTGAATATTTTTTTTTCTTTATAGAAGCTAAAAAATATAAGAAATTTTAAATTTTCCCGTAAGGCATACATAAACAATCTAATTTCAATTTCGAATTCATATTTTTAAAATTTCCATCAAAAAAGTCCCATTTATCCCTCACTTTTTTTTTTCGAAATTTAATCAATTTAATTCCAAAAATATTTGTGTAATTCGAATTAATATATAGATGAAATTTTATTTTAAATTTAATTAAAAGTTATAAAAGCTAGTTTAAAAAAATTTAAAAAAGTGATTAAATTTCGAATCTTTTAGTCAATTAACCCACCTATGCCACTCTAGCAGCTCCATATCTCAAGAGCATTGATTCAAACGACTTAATACATCTTTAAAAAAATAAAATTGATCGAATATAAAAAACAAGTTAAAATCCTGTATTAAATTGAATATACTGAATTTTAAAAATAAAAAATTAATAAAAAAATCAATAATCATCGCCTTTAATATAGTTTTTTTTTTTATATTTGCTATCAAAATAATTTAAATGTTTTTTTAATATATTTTATTTCATAATTTTTAAATTCAATTTTATAATTATAATTATATGACTATAATACCAATATACATGATATTTCATAATTTCCCCCCTTTATTTAAATAAATCTATTTTTAGTAATGGAGTTAGATTTTTTATAATGCTTAAAAAATTCAAAATATGTTTTTTTTTGTAAAAAATGCCTATTATAGGAGTTTTGATATTGGTATAATGCCTTTTTTTATTTTTCTTTATATTTAGTTCGATGTATTAATGTCTAATCTCTCTTATAAAAATTTAAACATCTGTGGTAGTTTTTAAGAGTACCACTAACTTTATTTTCAATTTAGGGTTTTATTAATATTAAAAATAAATTAAAGATATGTCAAAGATAGTTTCGTTTTAAAGGAAAGAAAAAAAAATGTAATAACTTTTTTTAAGTTTGTAATTTTTGAATAAGTATCAGTATTTTAAATTTTTAAGCTGAAATATATTTGAGTTTTAATTTTCAATTGCTTTTTACTCAGATAGTTTGAGTTTAAATTATTTGTAAACTTTTAAAATTAAATCAAATACTTATAGTTTAAATTTTGTTTATTTATAAGAAATTTTCCTCCCGGGGAAAGCCAAGAAAGCTGAATTTTATTCCCTTTATATATATATTTGACAGATTTTCAATAACAATTTGTTTCTGCATCCCCATCACTATTATATCTCTTGATATTGTTCAAAATATCTTCGATACATTTTCTTCTATTATTACAACTTCATTAATTAGTTTTTTTGGATTATCTTTGGCTTTGTTTGTTACTTATTTTTTATTTAGTTTATCCAATAGAATTTGGTTATCTTTTAACCCAAAATAAAAAATAAATTCACGTGGTAAATCAATCTGGGAAAAAAAAAGTTGTTTGTTTGTTTTTTTCTTTCCCTTTCTTTGCCTTTCATTCTTTTCTTTGTTTTCTTTGTGTTTTTTGTCCTCTCCGTTTAATTATATATATAATTACTATAAAAAATAGTTCTTTGTGCTCGGACGTATATTTTACCATGCGACACATATCTTTCTCTATGAGATACATAACCCGAAATTTTTGAGCAATTTTTTTTATTTGAAGCTAATACTCTTTAGCAGTATAGAAATTTCCGAAAATTTTTCCATAATTAGATCTTATTCTTCTTTTTTGAATTTTCATTAATTTAATTATAAATAATACCAAGAAAAACATTCTTATAATCCAAAATTATAGTTTAATTAATTAAATTATATCTTTATTTTGAATTTACTTCCGTCTATTTACTCTATTGATCCCTTCTATGTCCGTGTAAAAAAACCCCACTGAATTTCAATTAAGATATTTTTATTTTACTATATGATTCACTAATCCAAAATCTATCGCCTTTAATTCTAAAATTCCACTCAAAATGCATAACTGATATAAGTTCTGAACTAGTTTTATGATTAAGCATTTAGAAAAAAAGAGCTAATAGGCTTAAATTTTATATATACCTCCTGATTTAATGGTTTTATCAATAATTTTAAATTTTGATTTTAGATAAATACTTTTATTTTATCAAAAATATTATATATTTGCTTTATAAATCGAAGCGCTATCCATTAAAATTAGAATTTCAAAATATAATTTTATTTTTTTTAGATGGTACCGAAATCCTGACTATTGTTTTTTTTTAAAATATTCATTAAAAAAATCCCCTTTTAGATTACCTCTGAATAGCCGAAACTAGTTTTTTTTTTTGGTTATTAAAGATAAGAGAGCTTTGCATGCTAATATAATCATCAGTTTTTACTTTAAATCCATTTTCAAGTAAGTAAAAAATACATGGATGAAATCGATTTTGGTTAGACTCAGCAGAGTGGACTACTTTCATGTAAAGAAACAAAAAAAGGTTGCTGAATGAATCTCGGATAAAAAATTTTTTCTTCGATGTTAAATATTCAAGACTTGCAAATAGGGGGTTTTAAATTGAAATATGCTACCCAATAATAGCCTTAATAACACTAATAGCTATTTTCTAGAATTTACTAAGCTCCTTCCATTAATATCCCTTTTAAAAAATCCGGAAAAATCTAAGCTATTCTAGGATAAAACCTCTATATTTTCTGTAATTTTTATTTTATGTACTCACTCCTCTAATTTTATTGAGAATATAAACTGTCAGTCACATTTAGTAAAAAAAATATACTCATTTTATATACCTGATAAGCTAAGTCCCTTCGAAATAAGCTTTGTATTTTTTATATTTTATTAGTGGTGGTAGAAGATTTTTTTTCGATTTTTTAAACAATTTCATTTCTTTGATAAAGATATGTCTCTTCGATATATTATATTTTTTTGAGCCAGTTATTAAAATTTTATTTGACTTTTCTTTTACGTATCTTATGGTACTCTCATTTTTCCACTTAAAGCTGCTACCTTGGGTGCATTTTTATTATCACAAATAGAAATACAAATTCTATTTATTTTTTTGATATAACTCTTTCTTTTTTCTTTTTTCTATTTGTAAAGAGATTAAATGTGTATAAATCATAAATACCTGGTATTTTAAAATTTAGCCTGCGATTTTAATCTTTTCTTGAAGATTTAATCATTTTCAATATTTTTTAAGTCCTTAAATTTTAATAAAATCTCTATATTACATAAATGGAAATTTTTTTTATAAAAACATAACTTTGAAAACTTAAAATTAATAAATAATTATAAACTGAGTTTTTATTAATATAAAAAAAAAATGTGAATTAAAACAGAATCTTGGAAATTTCGCTATTTATATCTGAATAATAATGTTTTTTTTATTTTATAGCTTACTCATTTTCTTTAAAAAAAATCCAAAAATCACAAGTCAGTTTTATTATTGTTTTTTTTGTTATGAAAAGAGCTGAAAATTCCGTAAGTATCATTTTAATAAATCGGAAATTTTTGGGTGAGGAATTCGATAAAAAAAATCAATGCATAAAATGATAATTTTCTCTATAAAAATCATCAAAAAAATACCGCCACCAAATATTTTTTAAACAGAAAATTCGAGGGAAAATTATGAAAAAAATCATAAAATATTTATCGATATTAAAAAAGGGATTAAGCTAAAATAATCAAATTTTAAACTTATTTCAAAAATAGAAAAAATAAATCGATCTGATTATGTATACAAAAAATAGAAGTAATTTTAATCCATGTTTTTAAGTTGATCTAATCCATTAAAGGGGAAAAAAAAAATTAAAATCTTTTAATATTCTTTTTAATTGTGTTATAGATTAATAAGAAAAAATATTGTTAAATAAGTGATTTTCTGAAGACTAAACTGTTTTTTACTATCCAAAAAATTGGCTATAATAAAATTTTATCGTAAAAAAACCAATAAATAAGGAAAAATTTAATGAACTTAATCTACCTTTCTCATTTTACCAATAGAAAATCGATTTATGTAACTAATATTATGAATTATCCAAAATAGTATGCATTAAATTTTCGGGATGTTTCTAAATAAAAAAATTAGTAGAAATATGTTAGTCAAGTAACCGCTCTTAAATATATTCTAAAAATTTTCAATTATTACCAAAATTTATAGCGGCTCATTTACTTGTTATATTATAGCCCGGAAAAAAAAACAAATTCACTTTTAAATTATTTGTATGATCCTTTATATTACCTAAAAATTTGAGTATAATTGTTTATATTCGTTGAATATTTAACTCCATCAAATTAAGTTTGACTAATTTTTACAATTTTTTCTTAATACCCAAAATATTTTAAACAAAAAACTTATTAAAAAATACGAAATGAAAGTTAATTATAAAAAAAAAAATCCTGGAAAAAAAATACCTTAGATTGAAAACTTTCTTACTTAAAGGGTATCAATTACCAAAGAAGTAACTTTTACACAAACCCGAATATAAAAACGTTATCCAAATTCAAAAATAATATCAGGAAATTTAGATGTAGCGCTAATAAAAAACAATCTTAAAAATATTTGCAGAATTATAAAAAAATAATTTATCTATAGCCAAAGATATAAAATAGCTCTCTAAACCTAGTAATTTTTCTAAAAAAACGCCAGCTTTAATTACAAAATATTTGACTTGATTGAAAAAAAAATACTTACCTATAAAAAATAATAGATTAGATAGGGGATGTAATAAACTTAAACTTACTGTACCCTTACATCAATTCAACCTTAGATCCTCTAAATAATATCAATAAGTTTATAATTTCAAGTTAGAAATAATTTGATGATATGATATTAATTGGGATGATTTTACCTCTCAGAAACATCACATCTTTAAATATTTCAGAACGAGAATTTCAAATTTTCTTACATTTTCCCTTGCTTCTAAAATGATAAAAAAAAAAAAATAGTTTCTGGCAATTTAAATACTTTTAAAAATAAAAAAAATTGTAACCAATTCAATTTTATATATTATTGAATAGAAAATGAATGAGTTTTTAGAACCAAAAATAGTTTAAATTTTTACCTTTATTCAATTTGAATGAATTTGAATGAATAATTT
The DNA here is from genome assembly GCA_001953115.1 of Smittium mucronatum. Taxonomy (NCBI): domain Eukaryota; kingdom Fungi; phylum Kickxellomycota; class Harpellomycetes; order Harpellales; family Legeriomycetaceae; genus Smittium; species Smittium mucronatum. Next base: position 7,300 of record LSSL01005405.1, read on the forward strand.
GCGATTAATTATTTTTATAAAAACTTAATTGAACATAACGCTAGATAATTTTTTAATAAAAGTTTTTTTTTTTCTTCTTATAATAAAAATAAACTTATTTGATGAAAAAAAAAACGAATTTAATGTTTCGGATTTTATTTGAGGGTTTTTAGATTATTTATTAATAAATTATTTGATTTACTCGGACTTTATTTGTTATTTAAAATAGTTTTAGACATATATATTAAAGCTTTAATAATACTTCACTTTATAGGTTATTCTGCTGTAATTTTTAGCATCATAAATATAGAAATAATAGATATGAATAAATTAATTAATTTTAAATAAGGGATCTAATAGAATTTTTTTAAAAAAAAACAGATTAAAAATTTTATAATATTTATTTTTAATTTTAATCTCTCGCATTTTTATTTCAAAATAAAAATATTATATCCATATTAACATTTTCAGAGTGGAAGATAAAAAAAAAAATACTTAAATTTTCATTCGATATTAACATCAGAATAATAATATCCGTACATTACTAGATAAATAAATAATAGAGCAAAACAAAAAATAACTATTTCATATTCTTAATAATAATGGTAGTTTTACTCAAAAAAATTATTTTTTTAATATAATTATTTTTTTAAATTATAATAAGCCATTTTTTGTTTTACAAAATAAAAAAAATGTAAAATAAAAAAAATTAAATTAAAAATATATGCCATAATTTTGAAATCTATTCATAAATACTAAGCCAATATTTTTTTAAAAATAAAAATGTACTGGGATTGTAGGAAAGAAGAGTTAGATCTGAAAAAAAAATTTCAATATATACTTTTAGTCGTAAAACACAAATTCTGGCGCAGAAAGTTTTAGAGAGAGACGATAGCTTGAATTCAAATCGGATTAATTATTTCGAAGCTACTTTAAAAAATTTAAAAAATCTATTTTAAGTAAAATAGTGCTGATTTTCCTAAATTTATACAAGGTTTATACTAAATAAGTCTGAGCTTCCCCTGAATTTAAATAAACATAATCGATTTATTTAATTCGAATTTCAGGTATAAAATCATGGAAATTAAAAAATAATGGTCATATTTTTAATAAGTTTAAATCTAGCCTATTTTTAAAATTATTCTGTATAATATGACTTTTTTTTTCTTAATTATCTAAAATTATCTCTTAGTTTGTTTGGAACTTTGAAAATATCGAGCATTATAAATTTAAAACCAAGAAAAATTTTCTATAAAGCTAAAGAACGTAACTGTATGAAAAAAATATAAGTGGAGTTATAAAAAGTCACTATTTTTAGATAATTGAGGGCAAATAAACCCTTGATACATTTCCTTTCAATTAAATTTTGAAAAATTGGCTAGCTCTAAAAAATTTACTTTTAAAAATATTAAAATTCGAATTATAATCGCAGAACATGCGAATTTTATTTTTGCATAGTCTCTGGTATCAAATTTCACATTGAATCAGATAAAAAAACAATATTTATTTATTAATATTTTTAAAAAAAAATCCTTATAGAATAAAATATAATTATTCCATATCCGCAAATTTTTAATTAAAGTATTGAAAAAAAAATTAACATTTAATTAAATATGCTAAAAAAATAAATTCTAACAACAGAAACTTATATATTCTCAAAAAAAAAGATAAAATTATAAAAAATTAATTAATTTTATATCTAGAAAATAATCTTTTGTTAGTAATAATGGATTTGTTACGAGAGGAGAGTTTTAGATACGAGAGGGTTTTTGGGTCGTGATAAGGGTTAATGAGTATTAGGATGGAGAATAATGTTTAGTACGCAATATGATAAAAGTAATTGAAGAGAGAGTAGAAGATTATGAGAAGAAGTGCATATATATGAACACAAGAAATTTTATTGGTTATAGGCAGATGATTGTGGGAAATAGAATTTGAGTGATTTAGACTATTTTAACTATTATTCTTAATAATATTTCAAAATTTTTAAAATGGAATTATTTCGACTGATTATTTTATTTTTTAGAAAAAACACTTTATCCTTAGTATTTATGTGTAGAGTTTTTGTTTTCAGACCAAAAAATCTATGTGAAAAATAAAGTATATACAAGCTGCATTCGACTTGTAATTTAATCATTGTTTAGGATTTTTTATTAAATTTCTTAGAAGAAATATGCCTTGTGTAATTCCAATATTTTATAGCTTTAGGAAAATTAGTACTCTTGAAGTCAAAATAATATTTTTTCTAGAAATATAAGCAACTTTTGAATAATAGGGTTATTTTTATTATCTAGTTAACTGCAAATTTCAACAATTTTTTATTCACACTCTTAATCAAGAAGTAGTAGCAAAATGATTTCTAGCTTCTATTCTTCAAAAAACGAGCTTTAATTGTATCACCGACTAATATAAAGGTTATTTAGTGAATTTAAACTTTATACATCCTCTTGATTTCTCGTTGTATTTCGATATATAAATAATACCTAATTATCAACTTGATTATGATTTATAAATATAAAATTTGTTTTTATGGGGGATTATGTAGGTATATAGATAAAATATATAACCAAAAACCCCAATAGGGAAAAAGGTATTCTTTTTATACGTCGAATAAGTAGGTAGTTTATTTTAGAATTAGATAGTGTTAATTCAACAATAGGTAAAACGTTTTCAGAATATTTTTCTATCAGTATAAATTATGTAATAATGTATTGGTGACAACCAACCGTTTAGTACACGGCGTATTTAAAATAGTTGACAATGGGTTTGCAATGGTTAATTTTCAGATAGTTAAGCGAAAGGCTTAACATGCTTTTCTCATACAAGTTTTATAAGTTAAATTTTTTATCCTTATTATTTTCTATACTGCTGCAATGTATTTTCTATGGTTAGCATTTTTCCAAAATTGAAATCCTGCATATCCAACCCGAAATCTGATAAATATCACTAAAATATGACATTATTCACTAAAATCTGTTATTAACTGTATTTTTCACTACTAAAATCTGAGCCCCATGACTGAAGATTTTTTGATTTTTTTATTGGTCAGAATTTCGAAAATCGATGAAATTTTTTACTTTTTGGAAAATTGGATAAATAGTCACTTAATATGTGAACATATATATGGATAAGATTTTCGATAGTAATAGAAAAAAAAAATTCTAATATTCTTAAAGTTTAAATTTATATTAAAAGCATCCAAAAAAAATCAATTTAATAAAATTTATGTAAGATAATTTCTAAAAATCTTCTTCTTTAAGTAACATCATTGAAAATAATATCTTTTTTTCGTACTTGAAGTGATTTAGTGTTTATTTATAGATCAAAAAAACTTTAAATATCAAGATGATTATTCCTAAAAATACTTTCTAAAACTCATAAATGAATATGTACAATTAAATTTTCACAATATGGTTGGAATATTATTTTATTACTAATAGATTCAATTTTTCAAAGATTTTGAAACATTCTTCGATTCTTCTAAATCTCTTTTTTATATATTGAACCTATAATAACATCTTTGTATATGTTGAGACAAATTAAAATATATTAGTTTTATCAGTTTTTATCGGCTTCCATATTTAGAACATCTTAAATAACCATAAAATAACTGGAATAACTATAGGAAAAATGCCCTATAAAAACTTAAAATAAAAGCTAGGTAATATTATGATCTCTAGTATCTGAATGATCGGCGAATTTAAATTTCATCAAGAGCTTTAAAAATAATACAAAATATATTATTTTTAATAAAATTAATGTAAAATTATTGTAAGTATGTCACAAAAAATAAATTATTTTTAAAAGTGAGATTAATATGAAAATTTTAAAACTGTTTGACTTACATATTATTCGATTTTATTAAATATTTAGATACTGTTAATAAGAAACCAATTTCACCCGTTCAAAATGATGAAATATAATTTTTTTGGGTATATCCTGCACTTTATTTGATGATTTTGCTTTAAAAAATTTCGCTTTGCACTCGATATAATCTATTACTATCAAAAATCGTATCCAAATATATGATGGCATATTAATTGAGTATTTATCGAATTCCCTAAAAAGGAAAAAAAGTCATCAATTTTCGAAATTCTGACCAATAAAAAAATTGAATTTTTTTCAGTATGGAGCTCAGATTTTAGTAGTGAAAAAAACAGTGAATAACAGATTTTAGTGATTGATGTCATATTTTAGTGATAGGTATCAGATTTCAGGTAAATTTCGATTTTTACCTATTTATAATATTACTACTTAAGTTCTTCTGTGTCCGAATTCTTAGATAGTCCTATTTGTGTGTATTGAAAATATTTATTGGTTTATTTTATGGAATTATCAATTTTTTTTTTTAATCAATCCAATGCAAAATTGAATGAAAAAGAAATTCTATTTTTGAGTTTCAGGGCCGAAAACCCACAGGATATATCGCCTAATTTTTAAACTCATTAAACCTCTGAATTAAAAAAAATCCATCCTGTAAAAACAATATATTTCTGCAAAAAATGCATATTTTTGTTGATTTTTCAGCATCGACTTTTTATTATACAAAAATTAGGTGAAATCTATTGTAGGTGATATTTTCTATAAATCTTCAGTAAATCACCCTATTTTTGTAT
>LSSL01005410.1:0-10195 GCA_001953115.1 Smittium mucronatum
AGAGAGAGAGAGAGAGAGAGAGAGAGAGAGAGAGAGAGAGAGAGAGAGAGAGAGAGAGAGAGAGAGAGAGACCTTTAAATTATCAGAAGAGGTCATTCCAAGGAACTAGATTTTGGGAGCTCGGGTTTGGATACAAATTCTGCCAAAATAAATGATTTATTGATCTAAAATTTTCAATTATTTTCTTTCCTCACCCCCATCTCCCCTGCAAAAAACAATATTCTTGGTTGAGGGTATATTAGCAATATCTTTCGGATTTCATCTCCGTCAAAGATCAAGTATTTTTTGCGATGGATATTTGATGAAATGTCCTATTAAATAGAATTCTAAATCCCTAAACGCTGAATAAACCATTTCTATGTTGAGTGTACATATTTTCTTGGTATCTCCAAGGATTTAGATATCATCTATATGTGTTTAAGCTTGTATTTATTTGATATTTTCCATTCAAAAGCCGGCCAAAGTATCTTGATTTATGTTAAAAAGTTGAGGAGGATCCTAAATGGATGATACCTATATAAGAATAATAGGTAATTACACCGGAACCGAAGGAATTTTTTCAATTATTATATATTAGAATTTTATTAATGAATCTTGAGTTTCAGGAATCATAATATCCATTTTTCAGATAACCGTGAACTATTTTTATTACTGTGTTTCGATTCCGAAATTATGAACTTCTACATGCAAGCTGAATTTCCTCAAATGCATAAATGAATAAATGAAACCTTTTTTTCATTATTATAACGAAGGGTTAGTTTTAAACCCCCGTAGCTTGGACTCTATAATTCAACTATGACCCTCTTTGAAAATATTAATAAGAACACCTTTTTTTAGGTTAATGATAGCCCCTCAGGTGATTTTCAATTTATTCTGCAAAGAATGTGTCCTCAGTATAAGAACTTTTTAAAATCTTTAAAACTCAAAGAACAAAAAATTTACTTATCCATTATATTCGAGAAAAAAAAAAATTTCGAAAAAATTTTTACCGCTATATTTTGTAAAATCACTATTACATTCTTTTTACTTTGATTTTTCTTTTTAATATTTTCTGGTAAGAAGGTGTTAGCCTTGTTTGATTCGTATTTTTCAACGGAATGTAGAATATCTTTGTAACCATTCTCTTAATTCATCTGCTTTCTGTGAGCTTAGAAAACGCTTTATTTGAACATAAGAGTCACCAATTTTCTGTGAGCCTTACAAGAGTCTTGGTAAGATTATCTTTCAAGCTCCATCTCCAAAAAAATTGTGCCGATTTTACTTAGCGTTTCTGGTCGAGGCTGAAATTATGAAATGTTTGATTATTGTACAGCGGTCAGGTTTCTTTTGAGTTTATTTTGTAAAAATGAAACCTTTTGGCGGGTAAAAAAGGTATTGGTGTCCGCAAAAAGAATTTATATCTTTTAATCCTTAGAAGGGTGCCGTTGACATCCTTTCCAGAGTTACTTAAATTAAACTCAATTTATTTGTTTGGATAGGCCGGAAAATTAAATAGTCTTTGGAAACTAAGGTTTTATTGAAACACAAAAATTGCGGTATTTGGGTGCAAAAAGCATACATTTCTGTAAATGAAGTGTCAGGATAATTATTCACTACAATTAACAGTGCACATTGAATCTTTCTGTGAAAATAATAGTCGACGGGAATCTCACCATTAGTTAGCATTGCCTGAATTGTTCTTAGTGTAGTGTCAAATTCGCTTGCAGCGGTTTAGGCAGAGTATTCCAAATGTTGTGGAACTTAGTTCATGGAAATGATTTGAGAAACCTATGAATTGCATTTTCGTTTTAGTATTTTGAAAGAATCTTCAATAAAAAATCCCCCTTGGTTAAAAGATACTCTTATAAGGCTTTATTAAGACATGTAATCTGGTAAATAAAACTTCTGAGATTAAGAAATGGGGTTATTTCAATAATAGTGGCCCCCTTTTGCGAAGATATCGCTCTAGTAAACCTGAAAGATTTTTAATAATGGTTTCAATGCCTTTAGACATCTTCGATTCGTTTGTTTGAAAATATATATTATCAAAAGCTGGCAGAGTACTTTTGCGAAAATGAATATTATAAATATATCTCCAAATTGTAATACATACTCCATATTAAAATATTAATATTTTTAACACAATATTCCATTTTATTTTTCTATTTTTTTAAAACGGTTTAGTATTACAATCCGGTCGTAACACTCAATAAGTATGTTATATAACTATATATATACAGATAATGTGATTATAATTCGTTAAGTTTTTTTTTTAAGATGGCGCTGATTTGGCATATGAATAAAAATTGTAGAAATATGTACCTTTTACTTGATAATTTCAAAGAGGGATTCAAAAACTCTAAAAGACAGAGTTATAGGGGGTTAATGAAGTGAGCTGATTTTTTTCAAATCATTTTATTTGGCTTCAGTTCCATAACTATCTAATATTCATAATCAGCTAACTGAAAATATATAATTGAAAATTAAACTATAATTACCACCTTAAAAAGTCATATAATATCCAATAAATGCTTTTAATACTTTTTTTTTTTGAACAAAAGTGCTTATAACATATCAATAGAGGTAAATTTCGCTAAAAATAGGTTAAAAATGAAAATATGGGTTTAAAATATCTTGGAACCTTTTGAGAAAGACATTTTCTCGAGTGAAATAAAAAATCATACCTAAATTTATTCATATGAGAATCTATGGAGATATTAATTAGACGACAAAAAGCTACTGCTACTTATTTAAAAAGGTGTCCAGGTATCATCGAATTTAGCGAGCCTACGAAACTTGGATTTTTAGTTTTACAAATAAAAGCATGGGTTAAAAAAATATAATATTTTGATTAGTGAATTAAGTAAATCTCAATTGAAATATTGTTAACATTTTAGGATATACAACCACTAGCTTTTTTGTTAAACTTACAATGTAACAAAAAAATTATTTAAATATAGCTAGAATGTTGCTGCGAAACTATTTTTTACAAGTTTGACCACGATGAACTATCTTAATAACATCAATTTTGCATAAAGATTCTTGAAAACAGAGTATAAATTCGGTGATTTCGAATATATTTTCTCTTTAAAGATGATGGGTCAGTAGAAGATCTATCACACGTCGAGCCGGCCTCAATGTAAATGGGAAAAGCTATAATAGATATAGTAAAATTATATCAGTGCGTATTAACAGAAGATTGATCGGGTGCACAAATATTGATTATAGTGATGCTGCGGTGCTGAAGGGTATGAAGCTTAATCCTTAGATTTTCAATTTTTTTGGATTTTCTACAAACTTTTAAAAATAAAAATATAGATCATTTAACTTTCTATTCGGTTCCTTATACCAATTTCTGGTGAACATGGGGCTAGTAGAGCAACAGATTGAAGCGTGATGTAATCTATTATTTATTTAATTCCTCTTTTCGTTTTATTTTCCTAATTTTTTTTGTATCACGGAATTTTATCGTAAGATAACGACATTAAAAATTTTATTTTTCTAATAGCTTTAAATATATATAAGTTATTTTAAACAGTCTCTCTATACATGAAAAAAAAAACTCCATTTGGACTCTTTTAACCGACTTTATTTTTTTTGATGGTTTGTTAAGAGAATTGGGTCCCAAATTTATTTAACTTGAACTCAAAAAGGAGCAGATTTATATACTACTAATATAATTATTTTGAGTCCTTTGATTTATTGTTATAATGAAATTCTGAACCGTAATCTTTTAACCGAAAAAAAAATTTCTTTATCTTTTTTGAATTTTTTTATTACTCATCAAAAACAGATTCATCGTATCATAATCAGATTTAGAGGGTAAATTTTTTTTAAAACTTTGAAAGATTAAATGCAGAAATAATTTAATGGCTTATTTCCTCAATATAAGGCAGATTCTTAGTAAAATTCCGTGATAAAAAAAAAAAAGGCAGATTCTTAGACATTACAGATATTTTTTTTTACCGGAAAGTCTTTTAGCCCATTTTTTTAAAACATAGTATTGGCTTATAAGCTTCGTTTAGCTTTTAGAGCTATAAAATGCCTATTTTAGATTTCTCACAATTGTTATTTGCTATATTTGTGATTTCAAACGAATAAAAATTGTACTCATAATAATCAATATTTTTGCTTAAAAGGGAATATGAAGTTTTTTTCTAGTAGAATGTCTGGTGTGCTAAAGAATTTGACATACTATAAATTGCTTGAAATGACATAATTAATTTGAGGTAAATTAGGAAATAAATTTTATGAACAATATATTGGCCAAAAGTTTTGGTAGAATTTGGCCCACAGACCATAGAATAGGTATTTTCATCAAACTATCCAATAAGTTAACAGTAACGCAATTAAAGGTAAAAATGGACTAATCACATAGTCCAAATATCAGCAAAAACTTTTATTTTATTTGCAATATTATTAATTTTTAAAATAAATGATATAAAGACCAGATCGACCTGCTTTAATCATCATACCCAAACTCAGTCCGAATATAATCAATTTAGCAATGGTTAAAGCAAAAATAAACGAAAACGGTCTTGGAAAGGCTGTAATCAGGAAACGTTTCAATGGTCAAAGAAGACCAGACGATGATTCCACCACTCTAGTATTTATTTGCTTTTTTCCTAATTTTAGCCAAATTATGATTTTAATCGCATGTTTGGGTGACCTTTTTAGCACACAACTGAACTTAATGATGGTTCAAAATGGAATAGAATGCAATCCATAACACAACAGCGTGATCTCGAAGATTTTCTTCTCACTGCAGAAATGCAAGAAAAGGACTTTACTGCAGGTATTAACTCTCATTAATATCACAGCTATAAATTGATACAATCACTTAGATTAAAAAACTTAAATTATTTTTTTACAGAAAAGCAAAATGTCAAAATCATCACTTCTAGCTCCTCAAACCCCTTTCTTCTATCAGCCGAAGAGGAATCTAATACTCTTAAAAAACACGCAGAAAACAAATATAAGCTCAAGGTTCCTCGCAGGTACACTCGTTTTTCCTTAGCATCTTTCTTATTTTCCTCTTTATCCTTCAAAAATCTTTGATCTCTTATTTTTTTAAAAAAATAAATACATATATAGACCTTATTGGGACGAAAGCACCACCCCTGCTGAGCTTCATAAATCAGAACGAGAATCTTTTTTGGGTTGGAGAAGGGAACTCGCAAGGTTTTTTATTTTATTTTATTTGTTTATAAAGGAAATGGTTATTAAAATAATTTTTTTTATCTTTTCAGACTTGAGGAGGACGAAGGTTTTTTACTAACCCCCTTTGAAAGAAATCTTGAGGTATGGCGACAACTATGGCGCGTTCTTGAAAGATCTCACATCATTGTCCAAATTGTCGATGCCAGAAACCCTCTACTATTCCGTTCTGAAGATTTGGAGCAGTATATAAAAGAATTGGGAGGAAACAGAAGAAGCATTCTTTTAATCAACAAAGCTGATATGTTAAATGATCAGCAACGCCAATATTGGGCTGATTATTTCATTTCCAATAATATCGATTACTTATTCTTTTCTGCCAAGGAAGCTACAACTAAACAGGAAAATGATATCGAGTTCGTTGAAAAAAGAGAGGAGCAGTTAAACTTGAAGACTCAAGAAACTGTTAGATTAATAAATGAATTGGTTATCAGCAACCCGCTTCTTAAAGGCGATGATGAGGATCAAGATAAAAATGAGCATGATGTTTTAGATGGTACTTCTCATGAATCCATATCTGAAATTAATGCAAAACTCGAAGAAGAATTCCATAAAAGGTTTTTTTTCAATTACATCTCATTTTAAATTTTAAATCTCCGAAACCTTGTATTTTTTACTAACTTTCGTTTTATTTTATTTCAGAATAAATGAAGTCAATCTTACAAAGGAGGAACTAAAAACCAAAGTCCTTTCCCCCGAAGAACTTGTTTCCGTTCTAGTTTCTCAAGTTTCTATAGATACAGATGGTGACGAGTCTAAAAAAGTTGTAATAGGTTTGGTGGGCTATCCCAACGTGGGAAAGTCCTCTACTATCAACTCTTTGGTTGGCGCCAAAAAAGTTTCCGTTGGCTCAATGCCAGGCAAAACCAAACATTTCCAGACAATACCTCTTACAAATAGTATCACTCTTTGTGATTGCCCTGGTCTTGTCTTCCCCACATTTGCTACTACATCTGCTGATATGGTCTGTAACGGCGTTTTACCCATTGATCAATTGAGGGAATACACTGGACCCTGTTCTCTAGTAGCAAAGAGAATACCCAAATGGGTTGTGGAGGCCACGTATGGGATAACAATTCATGTAAAATCGCCTGAGGAGGGCGGTGATGGAATTCCTACTGCCGAAGAACTTCTGGTATCGTATGCGGTAGCCCGTGGTTTAACTAAATCTAGCCAGGGTAATCCAGATGAGTCTAGGGCAGCTAAGAGGATTCTCAAAGATTATGTTGATGTAAGTATTCATTTTATATTTTAAAATCGAAATTCTGGGCTTTTTACACCTAAACCATTTTTTGAATTATCCTCCCGATTCCACTAATGAATTTCACAAAACTTCAAAATATTTTCTATAATAGGGTAAATTATTGTTTACAAATCCTCCGCCCTCAACTGCTATAGAAATTTTCAATCGCGATCTTTATAATCCCTCGATGATGGCTAAGTTGTCAAAGAATTTAATTGAGGATGATGAAGGCAACTTTGTTGTTAAAAACATGTCATCAGACCGAAAGAAAAATAAACTGGCTATGGATTCGGTCTCTGGACTAACTGGCGACCAGATGGATATTCAATTTTTTTCGAAAAAAGAAAATCTTGTTCCTAAAATTAAGGGTCCTATTAAAGGACAAGATCGCCTTGGTTTTGGCGATCGGGTCGATAACATGGGGGAGGTTGTTAGTTACATTTCAGGTGTTGATGCCATTCTCCAATCCAAAAATGGAGGTTCAGCAAAAGCAACGGCAGATGGAAAGTCTTTTAAAAAACACAAGAAAGGAAAAAAGATCAAAACTAGAAATGCCTACGAGATGAATCTATAATCGCTGCATTCTTCTCTTTCTGCAATTAATACCCCTCTCCGTAAAATCATATATTATTATATTAAAAGAATTAACTTATTTTAGATATAAAAAAGAAAAATATAATGAATTCAAAGTTATCTTTATTTTTTTTTAATTTGTGAATTAAAAGAAAATTTCCATGGCTATTTGTACATTTTGCCCCTTTTAATGTTTTGAGAGACTGCTCCGTTAACTGAATAATCCATTCTGTTGATTTAGATATTCTATAAACGGTACTTCTAGCTCATGCTAAATAATGATCGGCCAGGTCGCCTGAAGATTTTGATCCTCGACTTTTTCCTATTCACTCATGATCTATAAAGCTATTCCTGATAATGGATAAAGTTTTGAAAATAAAAGTATATATTTAAATTTGTAGTTTATCTTTAAACAAAAAATAATCAGAGTTCCAGCAACTCGTCATTAGAATGATAGATTGGTTGAAAATGTTTATTTTACGAAAGTATTGAAATTTAAAAACCATTCTTTCTACAAGTCGAAAAAAAACAACTACATCAATACAATATGAAGAGCATTATAATATCGTTTTTCGATCATATTAAAAAAAAATTCAATTTATCTTGTAAATATATTTTTTAAATCTTGAAAAAAATAATAATAAATTCAAACTTAATCTTTTTAATATTGAATTTTATTCTAGGGTGTCGTAGTTTCGAAATTATATGTGAAATACATTTCGACCACTCATTTAAATATAAGCATGATGATATCGATACCATTCACTTCAAACAGCTCAGTTTGCTATAAATTAGCTACCCAAAGATGAGGGGGTGGGGGTGTCTGGCCTATGCATGACTGATGCTCTCCAAAGCAAGAGTTTTTAAAAATAATTTAGTAGCCTTTTGTGTATTATGAAACAACGGCTTTTTATATTTTAAAAAATTAAAGCATTTCATCTTTTCTAATTTTTTTTTTCACAGTTAGGGATAATTAAACTAGCTTTCTATAAGCGCCGTTATGGTTTAGAAGGTAATTTCAATGGAATAGTTATGTAAGATTCAACAAAGCCCATCAATGCTTGATATTAAATGATGGTAAGACACTCGAAATGGATGATCCTTTATAATTGTAGCAAAATATAAATACTGGATTAATAGCCGAAAATTGAATTCATTCCATATTCCGGTGATACAATTAGTCTGTTATATCAATGTTATATTTTTCCTTTAACGAAAAACGATTTATCTCAAATATTAAATAAAAGCATTAAAATGTGATGGTTGTTGGAAATGATTAGTGTTTCAAAGGTAAAGTAAAAAAGCATAAAAATCAAGAAAATAAAAGAATAAAACACAATTTAGAATTTATTCCGGATAATAGATGGAAATACCCGCGCACACCATTTGAAAAAAAATATTATCCTAATTCTTTAATATGCTTTATTTCTTTTTTTGAGTCTGGAAAAAATTCTGTATTGAAAATGGCGAGATAATCTTGATTAATTATATCTTTAAGCGGAATAATTAAGAGAATACATTATGAAGTTGGATTTTGTAAGAATTTCCAATCGAGGAATGTTATTCTGGCTTAAATCAAAGCCCTTTCAGCTTACAAGCTTAATGATAGTAACATTGATCATTATTTTTTAAAGTTGAGATTCAAATTTTTTGACCCTTTCGGGTACTGAAGCACAAAAGTGGAACTAAATTTCCATCAAATACAAACATTTTATATTAAAAAAAAAGATAGTAACTGTGATGGTTTAAAATTGCCGAATATGAAACTTTAGGATATACTAATAATAAATCAATACACTTTTGGGTTCAGAAAAGACTATAATAAATTTGCTCTTAATTAATCCGGTTCTTTTTTCATTAATGCTGAATTTTTATAAATTTGGTCGATAGATATTAGTAAATAGCTTCGTAGTTAGAAATCCAATTAACCGATGGTATGTGTTGAAAAAACAACCTGAATTCAAAAAGAAACTTGCAACTATACTACTTAATTTCAATTCGTCCTTGGAAAAACTATTGGACAAATTTAGTAAATAGTACAATATTAATTAAAGTAGTCAAATTATTATTCGAATCCTCAATGCTAATTTTTTAAAATGTGTTTTATTGGTAGTATATTCATAAAAACAATCAAATAACTCTTAATAATTGGGAAGTCTAAAAAGATTGGAATTACATGATTAGTTGGTTTTTTTATAAAAACATTGAACTCCTGTCCAATTGATTAACACTAAACTAAAAATAGCCAACGATTCTCATACATGCAATACTTTTCCTATTATCCAAATCAACTAAGAAAAAAAAATTTGCAGAAAAGTATTGAGGTATTGAAACTGCAGATTCACATACAACAGCATCATTTTTCTTAGAATATATTCATGCCTCAGTATCATCCACAATATACCCAAAATTCAATAACCGTTTGCGTTCCTTGTGCTCCAGCTAATGTAAGCCTTTTTTATTTTTTGAATGCTGACATTTTGATTTCTTAAGCTTTAATGATGAATTTTCCGAACATTTGCACGTCAGTCTCGATTGAATTTGTGTTGGGATTTCGTGTGTGCTCTCCGAGAACATCTGCTGATCCCTTCATATCTTCTGGCTGAAGACAAAACAAATCTACAAACATCTTCTGATCTCTTCACTTTTCTCCTTTCTATTTTTTGTCTTCTTTTTATAACTAGTATTTTTCATATAGGCATCCGATTCATATGTGTTAATCTATTATTTTTATAACTATGGTGTATATGTTTTAAATAAATTTATATTAAAATTTCACGAGATTTTTTTTTGTAATGAGTCTATTTTCTGAATTTTTATTTATTCTGCTAAAGTTTTCAACGGATAAGCCAAATACTGTTGAAACATGCTTTCTTTTTACGTGTTTTTTCTCCGGGTCTTTTCTTAAATGGATGGATGCTTCGTCTTGTTGTGATTTGGTATTTTGCATAGACATGATAAAATCTAATTAGGGGATTATTCGTTTATCTATAGCCGAATCAACCAGTAATAATAGGGAAAGGCGAATACTCTCATCCAATGAAGTTCGGTTGGAACTAGTTGGAAAACTCCTTGGGGGGGAGTCTAAAAAATCTTTAAGCCAGCTTCGTGCTGGCGCAGCCGGACAGAATATTGAGTTGGAAACAGCGAAATTTTTGGACGGCATTCGTGTTGCTAGATTGA
>LSSL01005411.1:0-19043 GCA_001953115.1 Smittium mucronatum
ACCGAAAGACCCCCCCCTGGCATTGCTTCAAGTAGGCTGGATGACTGAGGTTACGTGCAGTCATGAATTAAGCTCTTTGTCAATGAACAACAGTTCATTGAAGCTATTGAGCTCCTAGTGAGAGCCTACTTCTAACAGGATTAATAAAATTAGGCTCCTACCCAAACGTGGGTTTGATCGACATGGCTTTCCTACAAATAGCTGTTAGACGCTGAGATCCGTCTGACTGTCGAACGCTGGACTTGTGCACTAGACGATGCCTCAGCTGTGCTAAACGATCGGTTCCCCCTGCTTCTAGATGGTCCTCCTCTGGAATCGCTGTCCTCCGAATCGCTGTGCGCTGTCTCCACTACTTCCAACCAAGAATAGTACAACGCTGTGTGGAATTTTAGTTTAGTGTACTTCGAAAAGTACACCATTAAGATCCTAAACCACGGCAAGGCATTTCACTCTTAGGGGCATTTATACACAGTGCCAGGCTTTTATTGCATTAACTGATTTTTTGGCTCCATGGAGACTTATTACCTAAATACCATTTACTATTAGTATTTTACTACCAATATATTATTTCGAAAAAAACTGTCAACAACACAAAAGTATAATTTTCAAAATAAGATCCAATAGACCTAATAAGCCAAAAGTGTTGGTTCCAAAAACCATCGAATTGGTAACGATTGGATGTGTATTTCTTTTTTGGAAAAGTATGTTTTGGTATTGATAAAAATTTCCTATTCCTTCTAAAAAAAATATTGCTAGCAAATGAAATTCCATTGCAGTTGCCACTATTACCGTTTTATAAGTCCAAGATAATTCTATTGGTTTATTTGGTTAACATTTTTTACAGCCAATCGTCTTATTTCAATTTCTCATGGCATTTTCACAAAGATACTATTCAGTTCACAAAGAAATCTTAAGAATTATAGAATTCATTATTAATATTCCTGAGCTTAGAGCTTATATCAAGAGCCCTGTTATAGACAAACATTCGAGATGGAGACCAACAAGGTTAGAATTTACAACTTCATTTTTAAACGTAATATATCTTCTAATTATCTGCAAAATCACTTTCTAACTTTTAGCCTCGATCGAAGTTACATAATAAAAGGCAGGAAGGCTCGGCTATCAGGCTCAACAATCTACTACAACCTATAGCTCAGGATTCGCCTAAGTCCCCCACTCTTACTCACCCTTCTTCACTATTGCTCAAGAAAAAATTTGCACAATCTTACCAACAGAACAAAAACCCTGAATTCCACAAAACTTCCACATCTTTGAATCCAAATTTGAGAAACTCTTCCACTAATCAACGAATTACAAAAGATCTCGATGAAGATAGAACCAAAAATTCTTTCGCTGTTCTACAAGATTCCAAAAGAGCTTACAGCTCCTCAAAAGACGGCCATCAACCTTCAAAAAAAAATAACAAAAAAAACATTTCTTATGGAATTCGTCAATACTTAATTAAGCTTGAAATGTAATATTCGCTCATTATAATAACTGTTCGTTTTTCAAAGAATTTTTCAATTTTTATTCGGACTTTTTTAGGATAAATCTTGCAGAGTCCAAGTCCCATCTCTCTGGGGTGTATATACTCCCTTCATTTAGTTCATTAAGTGGTTCGGGCTTTTTTTTTCCTATCCACCTTTCCTTTTTAATTCATAAGTTAATCTCATTTTTACCTTTAGTTTGGTACGGATGTCTTTTCCTTTATCATGGATTGTGGAACGGTGGTATTTTTAAATTCAAAGTAGTTTTTCCTGAAGAGTAAGGATCCACTTATAAACTAGTTTAAAACAACCTCTTATTCAAATACTTTTGTTTCGCTTTTTAATAGATATCCTGAAGCAACACCTGAGATTTACTTTATGACTCAAGTATCACACCCATTAATTAACCCTGTAAACGGTTTTTATAACCTAAGTACATTCTTCCCAAAGTGGATACCCTATGAACACAACCTGTTTTTGGCTCTTACTTTCGTTAAAAATTCTTTCAAAAACTCGGTACTCAATTCCATTAAGCCTGAATACTGTTTAAATCGAAACTCTTATAAATTACTAAAAGAAGACATTAAGGAATTCGTTACAATATCCCAAAGGGACGCTTCCAACTCTAAATCTTCTGAGATTTTATACAAATCTGAGGATCCCGATTGTACAATGGTTTTTCATAAAACCAGTGATTCCGAATATGGTAAAAACCCTTACTACCCCCTTTTCTTGCACGTTCATTATCTTTTTTTTTCTTCCATTCCTGTTTTTTTATAGAAAATATCAAAAAGAAAATGTCTATTTGCGTGTCAGAATTATCATCAAAAAGCTCAAAATTTCATTAAAAAACTCGAATATATTTACGTTTTCCGTATGAAACCTTGGAAATCATCTCCAAAAAATATCTGTCTACTAAACACTCTTTCTTCCCTGCCAGCATTATCTACATTTCAGCGTTTCTATTAAAATCATATGTCATCCTTTCACGTAAAAAACACTGTCTTTTATTATTCTCGCTAAAGCTTTTATTTTAATATAATTCTATCGTTTTTAAACTTATTAATTAAACCTGATGCTTAACCGTAATAATAATCTTTATTTCCGAAATTTTGCGCAACTAGAATCTGGTTTTATAGTATACATTACATTAATATTATAAATTTCAAAAATCAACTTATCCAATCAACTATAAAAAATAACAAAATAATATTAAAAATCAGAACTCACTCAACCTCTAAAACTCGAGTTGAATTTCGAAACCCCTCTGATTTGTGGGAAAAACATCTTAAATTTTACAAAAATTTTAAATTATACACTAATTAAACCAAAATATTCTCTTGAATGCGATTTAAGTGGCAAATTTTCATCGAGCGATTAATCTTACCTAAATTTTTTTGTATAATTATAAGTGAAACTCGGTGAATCGATGAATTATATCGCATATATCACTAAGAAGTTCTATTTATTTTTTGGTTTTGATCCCAGTTATAAAATGATGGTTTGAAATGGGTTAATTCACTGGTTTCGATAAGGACGGAAAAACATAAAATATGGGAGATTCTTTATTAATTCAGACGATTTACTATTAAATTTTTACTACTTTACTAATTAGGAAATGTAGAAATTATAAAAGCTTTGATTATTATGGTGAATAAATCAATTGGAAAGATTTGGTTTAATTCAATTGGTAATGGAGCGAGTAGCCTAATTATTGATTGCCAATACTAATAAATTTATTGGCTAGCAAGAATAACAATTCGCCCAAAAAACTTAGTTATTTAACCAACGGTTCATCTTGTAAAAAAAGGTCTAAATTCAAAAAGAATCTCCCATATAAATAACTTGAGCATTTTTACTATTTTAAAAATTATTTAATGAAATATAAAACAAGAAACTTTTTAAATCTCTTCTTTCATAAAGTTTCTCTAATTCATTTCTATCAACTCTTATTAAAAAATATAATTTTTTTATAAAGTAATCATCTGATTTGTAAATATTAAATTTAAAAAATTTGTTTAATGATTATTTATTACCTCCAAAGACTGAAACAACTCGCCAAAGGACTCGAAAAACACATTTTTTGAACTGTAATAAATAAATTATCTTATAGCACCCCACCGAAATTTTCTTTTATAGTATATTAAATTTAAATTTATTTATAGAGTAACTGTTTTAGAACACTTTCTTAATAAGCAGAGAAAATCGAAATTCTTTGTAAGTATATAACATTTTCTGTGAACAGATCTAGCGTTTGGAATAATATCAAATATATACTTCTAGTGTTTTACATTTTGTAAACCTTTTTTTTTTCTTGCATTTGATAAAAAGTATTTATCTCATCGGTCCTGTTAAAATTAGACTTTTTCCAGAAATTTTATAACGTTAGTAAAGCGTTATTAATTGAATATTAGCTATACCCATCACTGATTGTAAATCCAGTAATTTTCTCCAACTGGATAAATTGATGAAAAAAGACTAAGGGCGGGGTTTAATTTCTTAATTTTCACTTTTTTAACTTGGTTATGCAGCTCAAATTTTTTAAAAGAGTCTTATTTTGTTAGTTCAATATTTTTTTATACTATTGACATTTTTATAATCTCTTTTATTAAAGTTATGCAAAAAAAAAGTTATGTGAAAAAAAACAAACTCTAATTCTTTTAAACCCCAATATTAAAAAATGTGTGTCTTGGAATAATTTTTTATAGAGAATTTTTTGTCAAAAAATCAAACGTCAAACAAACTAAATTCTAGTTTGGTCTAAAAAATTTCAATCAAAGGATATCATAATGAATCTTTTGTAAAATATTTAATTTTTTTTAATCAGGAATTCTTTTTTTTTTGTTTTTTATTTATATTATAATATCTTTATATCAATTAAATAAAGACTAAATGGATTTCTTGATAAAAAAATTCAAGTTACTATCTATCAGATTTATTATTATTCTTTAACCTTAAATACTGGTCAATAAAGATCAATTTAAAGGAAACTCACCAATTTATTATTATTCCTTAATTTTTTTTTAGAACTTTTAAAGAAATACATTTTTAACTAGATTATTTAAAAACTATTTAAAAATAAAATTTGACACGAAAAATTGACTGAAGTATGGTGAACTTTAAAAAAAATATTTGATTTTGATATGTACTATAATAAATCTGATTATTTTGTGGTTTTTTATTAGTATGTTTGTTATAATTATAAAAAAAATCTAGGAATTGAAATAAAAAAAATTACCAAAAACTATTTTAATTTTCTTTAAAACATAAATTTTATCCTCTATCCTATACATAACTTTCATACTTTATGATAAATATATGAAAGAGTTTCGCATCAAAAACCCATATTTTTACTTATTAAAATAAAAATAAAAATATCTATAACTCATATTTTAAAAAATCCGTCAAAAAATTTTTCTCAAACTATCTAACCGTGTTAATAATATATTATCAGCCAATGATTCTTCTTTTTTCCACTATTTTTATTTTCTCATCTAAATAAAAGTGTAATAAAACATTTTTAAAACGATACTATATACTCCTTGTAACTTATAATAATCGTCTTTTATAAAAATATTGATAATAAAAATTAAATAGATTTTATTTATAAAAAATTCCGATGATATTTTTTTTAATTAAAAAAAGTCTCGAATCAAATAAATTATTTTCAAAAAATGATTTTTCTTTCTTTCTTTCTTTCTTTCTTTAACGATTATTTTTATTTATAATTAAAATAAATGTGTTAAAAAAACATTAAAATAATGATTAATTTACAAAATAATTCAAATTTAACGATAAATTCAAACTAAAAAAGTTGCGTTTTAATATCTTAAAGATACATATATGACTTCCTAAATTCAATATTTAATTTATTCAAATAAAAGAAGCAATAAAATTCTGATCTATTCTCCATTTTTATCTATTAAAATAGGATATATATATATAATATGTGTGTGTGTGTGCTTGTGTTTGTGTTTGTGATTCATTTTTTAAAATTAAATAATAATAAAAAGATATAGACAGTGTAAATACTAAACTTTCAGTTCAATTGCATACTTTTTTATAATATCAAATTTATATATTGACAACAAAAAGACTTGCATATATTATAGCTCGAAATTTCTAGATTTTTTTTTTCATTTAAATATCTTTTAAAAGATTTTGCATATCTATTTTTTTTTGAATTAAAGATATTTTTCTTTCGAATATAAAAGTATAAATTTTATTTTTAAAAAAAAAAACTAGCTCATTGACATATAATTACATTGTAAAAAAATAATTTAGCAAATAGTCGAGTTGATAAATATTAGAACATTTTTTGAGTAAATATTTATATTAAAATTGAATGTTTTAAAAATTATTTAAAAGTTTAAAAGCCAACAGTATTTATTAATTTTTTTAAATAATCCTAAAAATTTGTATTTAGATTAATTTATTCGATAAATATTATTATTGTTCATTATACTTTTGAAATCATAAATAATGTTAATATATATTTTATCTAATAACCAAAAATCCTACCCTAATCATTTTGCCATACAACCATAAACATTATGGTAAAAAAAAATAGTAACTGAATTAAGGTAAAGGATAATCTATTGGAATAAAAAAATTATAATGAATTACAATTATAATTAATCATTGTAACCAAATTTTCAAACCCAACCAAAATATAGATGACTAATTGAGTATAAAAAGTTTTAATCTAATTTTCCAAATATTAAAAAAATAATAAGACTGATCAATAAAAAAACCTCTTATAAAAGTAAAATATTTCATTATTCTTTTATTTTTAATTTTACTCATCTTTTTTATTTTATAACTACTAAAACTGCTAAAAATTATTAAATTTCAATTCTCATAAAAAAATGATGTATATTTATAGTAAAAAAATTTAATGCTGAAAGAAAAATTAGAATAGATTAGGTAAAAAAAAATACAAAAAAAGAAATTCATTCTGTTATAGTAGCCATTTTTTGATTACAATCAGTAGGCTTTTTTTCATGGAGTATGGTCTTTTTTAATTTTTTAAATTAATTATCTTTTTTTTCATTAATTAAATCTGATATCCTTTTTTATTAAATCTTTTATCTATAAATCTCTCGATTTATTATTTCAAAATAGAATAAATATTCACAAACTTTAAATCAAACGATTTTAAAATCATAAAATTTTTGGACTCTTCATAATATTATAGTATTTTTATTGATATTATTAAGTTGATTTCAATTGCATAAAATTAAAAAAAAAATTACTGAATATCAAAATAATATATATTTTTTAGTTTGGATATTTAATCTTACTAAAAATTCCTGTATTTAGGATTTATAAATATTCAAATATTTCTAAAAACTGTCACGAAATAAAAAGCTTCTAAAAATAAAATAATAAATGAAATATTTTTAAATATAATTGAAAAAATATTTAGTTTATAAAAAAAAATGCCGATAATAACGGCTAATTACAGTTAATACATACCTTCATGAGTATTTAATTCTGTAAAATAAATACTAGAGAAAAATATATTCTAGTAAAAAATAATAAAAGTATAATTTCTAAAGAAAATGTGAAATTAGAAAGCAATTTCAGAATTTGGCTATTCAATTTACATATTTTCATATAAATTTGAAGAATAAAAGTGAGATTTTTAAACGCTTCTAAAAAAATTATTGATTTTCTTGGGTTTTTTCCAAAATTTACAACCATAAAAGATATTTAATAAATTTTATTTGAGGTATTATTTACATTCGCTAATGCTAAAAAGGTTTTAAACAAAGCTAATAAAACCATGATAGAGATAATTCGAAACAAATCTAATATATATATATATCTTTAGAAAAATAAAACACGAAGTGATTAGGTTTGGAATCGAATTTTTAATACCACGTTATTGTATTATCTTGATATAATCTATATATAATACTTCAAAGTAAAAAAATTAAATATTTGGGTTCATAATATTCTAAATACGAATAATAATATATACTTTGAAATATGAATAAATATTTTCATGAAGAGTTTAAGAATTCAAATTTAATGATCTATCCATGATTTTTTAAATTAAGTAAGGGAAATAAGTATTGAAAAAAATTCTATGATTTATTAGAGATCTATGTCTTAATTTCAAATCCAAAAAAAAGAGCAAAAAATAACGGCAATTGGTCTGATATTTTACGTAATTATAGATATATAATCTCTTAAAAATCCAATTCTATGATAAGATGTGTATATTTACTATGCAAAAGAAGGAAAATGACATATACTTGAAGCGCTTTTTTGCTAAATGTTAAAAATATTTATAAAATTTAGCGTGATATAATTTTAAATCTAAAAATTTAATGCTATCGGTTGTTTATTATACTTTTAAAAAAATACCATTCTAAGTTTGAGCTAACTTTTCAGGTTGATAATCTGAATTAATGAGAATTTATGATTTTAACAGCCCCAAAAATATTTTAAAAATTCTTAGCTGAGCTTCGAAAATAATACGATCAAAAAATTGACTGTATTAAAACCATAATATCATCATGCTGATTTCTGTAAAAAATATTAATTAATTTAAAAACTACTTTGCCTCGGAATGATCGATTTAATTTTTTTTTTAGGAATCCATTAGATTAATTTCAAGAGGAAAAGAATTGAATAAAAGAAAATAATATCAAATAATAAACCAATCCATATTAAGCTATATTATAAATTTTTTTATTTAATCTCGAATTGTTTTAAATTGTTTTCGATTAATATAGATAGCATGAAATTATTTTTTTATATATTTTGGAGATATTTTGGAGTAATTAATAATATAATTAAATAAATTTTAAATATAAATACTTCTTTTCTTCAAATATTTTTAAATACAGAAAATAAAACACCTAGTAAAAAATCTAAAAACATATAAATATCCCTATAATTTACTGTGCTCCCTGATTTTTTAATTTTAAACCTTTCTTATGGTACTAGACAATAAATGTTTACTAAATTCCTTTAAAATAATAAATAAATATTAATATCAATATTTTAGAATATTAAGCTGATGTTTTATAATGTCATGGAAATATTAAAATTTAAAAACTTTATAAAGTTCTGAAAATTACGTATATCAAAAATTAATATTCATTTATTTAATGAGTAGTATAAGCATTGAAGATTTTAAATAAAATTTAGAATTATTATTTCTATAAATGCACCATAAAATTTTAATTTCGGATTACTAAAATAAAATTAAAAAATATAAATATAAAATTAAATTATTTTTCATAGCTTAAAATAATATTTGGGGGTCTGATAAACAACTAAAAGTAAATTAACTTGCTATTTGTATTGCGATTAATTATTTTACTTTTCGAAGTACAATAAACTAAAATTTCACAAAGCGTTTTAATATTTTTGGTTTTGGATACATTACACGGCGATCCATATTACAGCAATTCTATAGAAGAACCTTCTCAAATCAGTATGATAATATCGATTAGTTCAGTGAAACATCTTCTAGTGCAAAACTTCGGCATTTACAGCCAGACTGATCTTAGCGTCTAGTAGCTATTTGTAGGAAAGACATTTCGACCAAACCCACTTTTGGGTAGGAGCCTAATTTTATTAATCCTGTTAAAAGTAGGCTCTGAATAGGAGCTCATTAGCTTCAACGAGATATTTTTCGTTCAAAAAGAGCTTAATTCTTGACTGCTTGTAACCTCAGTCATACATCTACCTTAAGAAATGACAGAGGGTTCTTTTATTTGATATATTTCATCATTTTTTTTTAGGTAGGCAGATGGTAGCCTGACAGAGGAGCATATTTAAGTTAATATAATAGTATTTTATATACTTATTTTATTTTTTTAATATTTATTTAAAATTGTTTTTAATAAATTTGTCTTACAATAAAATTCCGTTATACGAAAAGGATGTCTGATAAAAATTTACCCATTCTTAAAAACTATTTTCAATATATATATGTTAAATTTATTAGTATAAATAGAAAATTATTTATGGGAAAAAATAATAATTAATTTATTGAGAATGTATAAATAATAGTTTTAAATTATATGTTTCCTTGATTTTGATCAAAAATAATTCGATATTTAAAAAAATTATCAATTCTTCTTATTTTACTCAAAATAAGCATAAATCCGTAAATTACATGCATTTTTAGTTACCATTTAATTAAAAATAATTAGTATAAATACACTAAAATTAATCAGAATTCCATAAAATATTTAATATATATATTAAGATTAAATGTTATTCTAAAAAAAAATAATATAAATTATACGAAAAAATATTATCAAATAAAATCGATTTTAACTATATTAAGATAGTTTGAATATTGTATAAAATTTATTGAATAATATGGGAAAAAATTTTATTTCATAATTTAATAAGACAATTTAAAATAAAATATATCGATAGTGTTTTTTTTGAATAAAAAAAAGTTTAAAAATTTTTATTATCGAAAAAAATAATTTAATTACACAAAGTAAAAATCTTTTAATGGAAGTTTTAGCGAGAAAAAAATTTTTCAATAGACTTTTTTAAAATTTTATGCTTTGAAAATAAAAATACAGCTATATTTTTTGAGATAATATTAAATAGTAATATATAATGCTCTTTTTAATAAATTTTTAATAAAATATATGTTTTCATAATTTCACATTTTCTTCAACATTAAAAAGAGTAAAAATATCAATATTTATTGAAAAAATTATAAAAAATTCAAAATAATAATTAAAGAGTTTTTTGAATATTTAAAGCTAAATTTATTTATGAGAAATTAACTATAAAAAAAAATTATATGAGAATTTTTTTTATGTTGTTTTTTTGAAATTATTGAATCATAAATCATAAGTATATATTTATGATTTTTGGTCGCAGTAAAACATTGAAATGATAATTGATAGTCTTAACTAAATTCATACCAAGATAAAATAAGTGTTTACCTGATTATTAATATGTTTACTGGAAGTTTAGAGATGCTTAATTAAATACATAAAAAATAAAACAATTTTATAGATTATATTGAGTTTTATTGTAGATAGTATGTATTTATACAGTAAATTTAATTGTTTTTTTTTTTTTTGCTTATTCAGTCCTTTAAAATGATTTAAGTATTTATATTTATTTATTCAAGTTAAAATTACACGTTTTTATATGTAAGAATTTCAGATTATTAAAGATATAAATAAAATTAGGAATTTTTTATACTTTAATATTTTATTCTATGAAGCTTTTATATTTGGATAATATGTTATATAACAATTATTTTTTTTATAAAAATTGAACGCAAATGAAGCTCAAAAATTTAAAACTAAATAAAACAGTCTCTCTTCCTCGACCAAACATTTGTTTTAAATACAACATTTTTTCAAATAATTAGCATTTAAAACTATATATTTAATTTGAATTTATATAAATGCAAAGCAGATAAATAAAAATATATACTACCGGCACTAATATTTTTTCAAAATTCATAAATTTTATGTGAAAAAAAATCGCATAATTAATTACTAACTCTTGGAATTCTTCTTATATTTTTTAAAATTATCCAAATATCTAAATTAAAAAATATATATTTTATGGATTTTTTTTAAAAAATTTAATAACTGAACTGACAAAAAAAAAATTAGGATTTAATTTTGATTAAATGAAGAGGGGTTTTTTGTTTATATTATCCGGATTATCGAATATTTTTTTTATTTACATATATTTAAATGAATATTATGTAATTATAGATATTACAGTATTTTTTGAACTTCTTGCTAAATCATTGATTCTTAGAACAAATTATATACCAAACTGATACTTATTTAACCGATTTTGCAAATTAACCCATTTTTTTTTATTTTTTGGGAATAAAATTATTTAATGTAAATTTAAGATGAATTTGATCATATTTTCCAGTATTTTTTTATTGATATTTGACCAGTTTAATATTTTTGAATAAATTTTTTTTCATCAAAAAGTTAAAAATATAAAACTTGATTCTTGTCAAATTTTAAAATCTATAAGTTGTATCTTTCATATGTCCTATAATTAGAACATAATATATACCCCATAAAAAATAAACCCCTTTAAATTCCAAAATAGTTTTTTAACTTATGAATATGTAGATGATTAAAAATCTAGTGAAAGTCATAAACAAAGATTTTTCAAGTAGCCATAACCATAACACGATTTAATTAGCACGATATGTGAAAATATAACCTTTTAGGGTCGTCTAAATTTTAATTTAAATATTCATAATCGATTTATATGATTTTGAAACCAATTAAAACACATCATTCAAGGATTTAGTTAAAATTGTTGGTTCTTTGAGTTTAAAAGTACATATATTTAGAAAAATTAAAAAAATTTATTATAAATTGAATTAAAATAGATTTGTTACATAATAAATTTTAGAGATATGAAATAAAATATCTTATAAATTTACAGTTATTAAACCTCATTTTAAAAAGAAGATAAATCATAAAAACTTTTTTCAAAAAAAGACAAAAAGTAAAAAAAGAAACTTCTGGAATTAATTTTGAATGAAAACGTTTTTTTCCTAATTAAGTAAGGAGATAAGTATGTGCTACCTATATGAAATTTCACTTCAGTTTTTTATTAAAAATCTATTTAAAACTTAGGTTTAATATCAGAAGAGTCTAAATTTGGAAAAAAATATCCTGATAATTGATTTGCTTTTATGGGTTTAAAATTTTTGATTCATTTTTTAAATAAAATTAAAAAGATAAAAAATAAGTAATATTGTCAATTTTAATTTTAAAATTTTATTAGCCTAGATATTAATGATAGAATTGGAGGTAGGCATATTTTTTTTTAAAAAAAAAGAGAAAAAATATCTAATACATGTTAATCACCTAAATAATTAGTATTAATTAAAATAGGCTTATTTTTTAAACTAAAAAATAAATTTTTTTTTTCATATATAAAAAAGATAGTTGGTTTAATCAATTAATAGATGATAAATATAGCAAAATAGATTGAAGATATAATATATATATATATGGATGGGATATGTTTAAAATATGTATAATTAGATTTTGATTGATTGATGCAATTGAATATTTTCCACTAAATAGTTTTTTTATTGAAGTTTAAATCAAGCCCAAAACAATTTAAATTATATAATTTCTTATTTTAATCTTAAATAGTAGCTAAATAAACATTTAATATAAATTATGATTAATTTTTATACTCTGATATTATAATTATTATTTTAGACGGTATTATATATATGAATATTGGAAGTCATGTGCATTTTCTTTTGTCGATGAAAAATAAAAAGATTATTCTAGAAAATATGGCCTTGTATTTTAAAATAGATTTTTTTATATCATTTTTTTTAAATGTATATTTTTGCAAGTATAAAATCACCCTCTATTTATCTACATATATTAAATTTTAAGAATATTAAAATATTTAAGATGGTTTTTTGCCTAATAATATTAATTTTAGAAAATCACTTTAATTCAATCTTTTTTTTTAAAAATTATTGAATGTTAAAAATAATAAAAGCTAAAATTAAAAAACGTTTGTATCAAATTTGTTGTTTTGGACTAGGATAATATTCCTTTGCAAATTCAATATTATTTATAAGAAAAAAAATATGAAATAAAAAATTTATAGAAATTGATGTATTTTTAAAACTGGAATAATAAAACTTTAAATAAATTTACAAATTAGATAAATAAAGAAAAAAAAGACCCGAATTTTCTCTCTCTCCTTAAATAGCCGGTTTTCAGGAAAAACTAGCTAATTATTAGTAATTGTGAAACTATCAGTTTTTTTACTTAATTTGAAATTTTTCCTCACATAATTTTTTTTTTAATTTTAAAAATATATTAATAAAGCGAAATAGGAAAGGGAGTAGAAAGTAATATTTTTTTTTCAAACTAAATTTTTGTATATATTAATAAAAAAATTCATTTTTATTTCGACTTTAATGTTTTTTTATAATATTTAATATTTTCAAAATAATGATAAGATTCAGTGCGGGTTTTTTTGGAGGGTTATATATAAATATATTCGATTCAGGATTAAAACGATTTTCGATTGATTTTCTTATTTCAGAAAATTATGTTTTTTTGTTTTTTTTGAAAGAACAATATTCAAAGTTTTATTAACAAAATTAAACCATCAGATAATATATAAAAAATAATTATTAGTTCATTCAGATCATGAAGTATTTTTTCAGAAAAAAAGAAGAGTGCATAAATTATAGTATTTCTAATTGAGAGATATTAATAAAAAAATATAATTTCATCTTTTGAGATATACCCGCTGTTGAATATGAATCCAATCCGCTCTAAAAACATAATATGGGATTTTTAATATAACAAAAGAATAGTTTGCTAGATTTTAGTTTGCATATCATCAAGAAACAAGAGCTTGAAAAAGATGATAAATGGAGAATTGAGATATTATTCTTTCAAATTTTTTTCACTTTAGTGAATTAAGTTTATGGAATTTTGGAGGGTTTAAAATATATTTTTTGCTCAAAAAAAAAGAGGGTGCATTTTAGATCTTTACCCTGGATATGAGGTAGGTATAATTACTTTAGCTACTTTAGTGACACTGAATATATATTGCATGCGAGCACGTAATATATAATAAAAATAATGAGCACACTGAGGAAAATAACCCGGGTTGGATAAAACCCAATCCATCAATTGGAATTATGAATCGAATTAAAGTAAATATTTGCATAGTAGTAATGATCTATGACTGTAAAAATGCATAGAACACAGCATCTTCAGATGAATTTACTTTTTTGATAAAGTAATCATTAATTTTTTTTCGATGGATGGGTATAATAGATATTAGAATAATTGTCAGATTAAATTTTATACATTTATACAAGGATTTTTACATCAGATTCCTACTTGATATTAGTACTAAATCTGGGTATAGATCGCTTTTTGGAGAGTCAGTAAAGGAAGCGAATATTTAAAAAGAGTTTGGATAAATTAAACGAAAATAAACGAAAAATCCAATTTTTTTTTAAAAAAACCACTATCGCTAAAAATATTAGGTTTCTTTTTCAGAAAAACTTTAAGAGATTTTTGAGATTAAAAAGATGCGGGCGATTCTCAAATAGCTGAAGATATGATCAAGAATCCTTTCAAAAAAGGACAAACCCTCTGGTAACTAATTCAGGTTTTATGAAGCCAAATGTTGTATTTTTTCTATATTTCATAGCAGAAAGACTTTTGTTATAAAGCTTTAAAGTTAAAAGAGTTAATTTAGAAATAGGAAGAAGACATACCAGTAACATAAATTGGTTTCTTTGGATTCATAAGTACTATTATTTCAATCATCTTCACCAATTTCGCCATCGGAAAGCTCACTCAGATCACTAGACCAACATCCGTCGTTTAATTTATCGTTTACACCAGTCATATCATCATAATTCTCAGAAAATGAGGTAAGATCCTTGTGATCAACAGAGGCCCCTTTTTCAATTTCCATATCCATTTGAACATTATTTTTTTCATTGGAAAAAGTAATGGCAGTTGAGGCTGAATTGGTTGGATCAATCTTATTTTTGGTTGAAGATTGAGGACTTCGCAGGGTTTGAGATGACTGAGAAATGGGTTTATTATCTGAAAAAGGTAAAATGATAAATTGAAGAATAAAGGAAATTTTTAATGGTTAGAAGAGAGATACCATCTTTTTTCACTAAATCGATTTCCATGGACAAATCTTCAAGGGTATTCTTTACATTGCTAGAGGAAGAATCCCGTTCAAGGGCGGTGCTTTTAAAGTCTAATTACCAAAGCAATAAAGATGTTAAAAAATTGGTACGAAGAATTGATTTGATCAGAATAAAAAAACCGAAAAAAAGCTTCTCAGCAATTTCTAATATTGTTGTTTTTAATAATACGTACCTGCGTATTGGTTTGGGTCTATGTATAGATTTTCAGACTCACCATTATAAAAGGATTTTGGAGTTGATTTATTTAAAACCATTAGTTTTATTTTTTCCAAACTAACTTCGTCTTGAGCTTGAGATAATTCAACGATTTCATTAAGAGTATTGAGTTCATTCACGCAAATAGAGAACTGGTTTTGGAGTTCGGAGATGAATAGTGGATAAAGATTTTGTTCTTTTTCAAGCTCAAGAATCTCATTTTCTAAAGATTCAATGTCGCTAGTAAAAAATGAAAAATAAATAAATCAAGACACAAGTGGATTTTTTTTGAAAAAACTATTAAGAGCTTTATTAAAAAAAAATTACGAGTTGATCTTGTCTCTGGATTCAATGGTATTTATTTTTAAAGCAATAGAGTCATATTCTTTTTTCTGTTTTTCCACAACTTTTGCAGATAGAAGTCGATCGTTTAAATCAGAGATCAGATTGATTGTATCTTCAATTGACTTTTCTGAATATGAAAAAGAAAAGGATTTTAAATTAAATTAAGAAAATATGAATATATATTTATTTTTTTTCCAAATAAATATATTTTAAGCTGAAATGTCGAAAATAATTTACTAACCGAACAAAAAGATGGAATTCTTGTAATTATCGGTTTCTATAGTTTTTGATTTGAAGGAAACCAAGTTCCTGTATATAGATTGAATGAAAGATTGCACATCTAAATTGATGAAATCTAATAAACTCCTGGAAGGGATAATTTTTGTTTTTTTTTAAAAAAAGATTAAAATTGTAATGAAAAAAACGAAAATTAGAGAAAAAAAAGAAACAAACCCAATATCTGAATCAGGAGTATTTTTCTGTAAATTTGTTTCGTGCTTCAGGGATTCTAGACTTTGCAAGTAATTGGAAAAAAATTTGGACAGTGATCTCTCTTCCACCATCAATCTCTTCAAATAGACATCTGTTGTTGACGTGTGTGTATTTTTGTGTAAAAGATTTAAGCAATGTATCAATAAGGGGAATAAAGATTCGTTTGAGAATAAAGAAATGGGGTAGGTGGTTGAAGAGATACCTTGTGTAGACATGGTTTAGGAAATACTGAAATTTATTAATTACTTTTAAAAGAAAAATATTATAATGTACAATGAAGATTTGGGGCGATTTACAATCCGATTCCTACAATTCATAAACAGGACGATGAGCATTTCATAAGTGCAGCATCTATACTTGAATTCGGTTGAAATAAACCATATTACAAAATACTGGCAAAAGTTGCTGGCAAAGAATCAAGAGTGCGATTTAAAGTTCTATTTGCTGGAATTATTGAAGCTGAGTAATACACCCAATTACTATTCGATAATTTGCTGTATTGCAAACTTTAAAGAATAGCTATTTGCTTAAAACGCGATAGACGAATACATCGCTCATTGTTAGCGAATAAAAAGCTGAAAAATAAAAGGTTGGTTTGGCTATATTTTATTTTTTATTCTCAATTTGAGTTTAGCTAAAAGCCCAACCAATATAGGAAATGTAGCAAGAAAATTATGGTATCGTTGTTGGTTCGCCAATGCTTTTGCATTTTGCCCGCTTATTTAGAGATAACTGGCAGAAATAAAAACAGCACCAAATACTTGTCCAATAATAATTATTTTATTAAATTAAGACAGATTTACTAGTTAAGAAATATTAATCAGTTTATAGAATATGAAATTCTGCACTAATGGAAACCATTGATATTTTTTTATTAGTCCTAAAAGGGTGATGAAATAAATAATTCTTTTGAATTAATCGAAAGTATCTTACTAAAAAAATTTACTAGTTTTTTTACTAGTATAGTGCTTTTAGTGTGTTTGGCATATTGAATTCTTGAATCTAGAAACTGGATATTAATTTTAAGCAAGATGGATGTGTACACTAAAGTGCCGGAATTTGTTAAGAAGAGCCAGATTCTGGGTCGGGTACGCCATTATATTTATATTTCAGCTTTAGTTTCGATGCTCCTAAATTTAAAATGAATCATTATTTTTAATCTTGAAATCAAAGGAAATCCCAGTAAATGAGATCTCAAGACAATTTACCAAAGATTTCGTATTGAAAAACATTGAAAACGTACCGGGAAAAGAGAAGATTTACGAGGAAAAGGTCCAAAACCGAGTGGTTAAGCTAAAGGATAAAAAGATCAAAAACGTAAAAGAGAAGGAGAAGGAGAAAGAGAAAGCTGGTAGTAAAATAACGGCCAGAAGAGCCAGAAAATTAGCGATTTACGATTTGTCTCGGGAAAATTTGGTGTAATATTTCCAATTAATTAGGCAACTTAGCCGTTACTTTTATTTTTTTTGGTGTTGTAACGGTAGGTATGACAGCTTTGTTCCCTTGAATCAGCTATGGACTGCTTACATTTCAAGGGTATTGGATGGATCCAAACCTTCTACTGCCTCACAAAAGATTGTTAAGGCTGATTTTCACGGCGCCATAATCAAAGGTATTTAAGGAATACAACAATTAAAAAATAGTTTTTAAAACTCTAATTTTTATTTGAAAAAAATGCAGTTTGCAAATCGAAATGTACTAGTTATGTTGGACGCGAGGGTATATTAATACACGAAACGAAGAATACCTTTAAATTGCTGACTAAGGACAATACATTGATATGTATACCCAAAGCCAATTCTGTTTTTGAAATTGAAGCTTCCGGATTCAAATTTACTCTGTTTGGAAATCAATTAATGTTCAGAGCTTTTGAGCGGGCTTCTAAAAAATTTAAACCAAAACCATCAATAGACTTGTAAATTACCAAAACATTTAGTTTTCTCTTTGTTCGACTTTTTTGGGTTTAGCCCAAACAAACGTATACTGTTTTTATTTTAAGTTTTTTTTTTTTTTTTTTTTGTCCTTGAAAATAATGAATTAGACTTTTAAAACTTCTTCCACGCTCCTTCACCTCTTTTTTTTTTTTGGAAAAAGTTTTTGATTTATATTATTTACTACTTTTATTGAGAAATCGGAAACAGCAATTTGAATAAAGGAAAAGGTGGAACGAAGGAGAATAATGAGGTTGGTATTAATTATTATAGTATCAAAGTTAAGCATGTATAAATACGAATAAAAGATAAATAAACGAATAGGGAATAAATTGAGTGGAAACAGAGGGAGGGATTATAGGAAGAGCTTGCTATCCATATCGATGTGGTCTTTTAAAGAGAAGAACTGGCAACTTTCATCGCCTTTATCTGGTTCGGTCCTTGATGTGTCGCTACTGACTGGCAAATTAGCGACATTATCCAACCGAGATTCAGGGGTGGAGGTCTGGTATAAGCTACCATTACCAGCAAATCGTGTTGCTGACGGTTCAGCGGACCCGTGGCGGGTATGGTCTATACTGGCAGCAGAATCTGGCTGGGTCTGATCCAAGTGCAGGTCAATACTGCTGGCACCCGATTGATCGTATGCTGGAAGATGGTCGTGCTGGGAACTAGACCCAAACAGGCCCACACCACTCCCCTGGTCATCGTCCCGATCCGGACTGGTAGGTGACCCGTTACCACAATTATAAATACATAGTTGGTTTATATAGTCGTCTGCCACGCTGTTGTTTACTTCCGGGAGCCCCGGGCTAACCAGACGATTAACTGGCGGTGATCCCGAATCACGCTGACCAACCGATTCAGCAACCAGGGGTT
>LSSL01005413.1:0-47523 GCA_001953115.1 Smittium mucronatum
AATTTGACCAAATTAGAATTAAAACTCCTAATTATTGAATAAATTAAGCATATATATATTTATATAATAATAGGGTTTATATTTCTATTGTTGGATAATTTGAAAATATGTATACATTTTCTTGGATAGAATAAAGAATAATATTTAAAAAAAATAGGCTTTTATGCTTATTATTAATATTAATATGGAAAATTTAACTTTTTAAAAATCATAGAAAAGAAATAGAGATATTAATCTAGAATTGATGTTCTATTAATATTTTAGTGTATTACAAATAAGATTGGATAAATTTATATTAATATAGAAAAAAATTATATTAAAATCATTCAATGATAATAATAAAATATATAAATAAAAATAGGTATAGTATTCATTTTTATAAAATTAACAGCTTTTTGTGTAGATTATCATTTAATTTAATTTAATATTAATTCCAAATTATTCACTAAATAAATTACTCAATTCACTAATTTTAAATGAAAAAAAACAGTTAATGAGTTATTTTATTGAAAAAGGAGACTTAACTATTACTATTTACTTTTGATTATAACTTGATATAAATTTAATCATATTTGACAATGGATTTTAATATATAAAGAGAAATTATTTATAAAAATAAGGAAATAATAAAATATGGATTTAACTCACCAAAAATTGATTGCATCCGAGTAAAATAATACAATTTACATAATCAGATTTTCAAATTTGTGGATAAAGACCGAATTTAAAAATACTGATCCAAAAAATCATACTTTTTACATAATAAAAATCTAAAAATTTTTTTTATCTAAAATAACTTCATGATGTTAAAATATCATATATAAAAATATTATTTATATAAAAGAAATAATCATATAGAAAAATTTTGAGTCGAAAAAGACAAGAATTTTAGCCTATAAAAGATTTTTTTATGTTTATCCATCATTTCATTAAATTCTGATCATTTAATGATAGCTATGTCAAATTAAAAAATATGGGTTATATTTTTTTTAAATAATTAAGACTAAATTCAAAATTTTCATCTGAATAATTAAAATTCAAATAGGAAAGTATTGAATATATTCGATTTTTTGAACCATATCAAATATATGGCATATATATTTGAATATTATTTTTCGGTTATTTTTCTGTGTAATCTATTATCTAAAATTATAATTAGTATTATTTCTTTTAATGTAAAAATGATTTCTCATTTATGAATTTTTTTGAATTTTTAAACTAATTTAAAAGAAATATCTTGTTTACATTAAATAAATCAAAAAAATTGTTTTCTGATTTCCAAAAAAATTAATGATAATATTGGTGAAATTATATATTTTAAAAGAAATAATATGTTTTTAGAAAAAAATAAATTAATCAATAATTCTTATAAAAGAAAATTAAATTAAATTATAAAACTATTGATATCTAACATTTGGAAACTATTGTAAATTATAGTATACAATCATATAAAGAAGCTTAAATTAAGCAAAATTATATAGTAAAAATAATTTTCATCCATGTTTCCAAAACCTATTAACCAAATTAAAATTCATTTTATTAGTTACTCAGACAGAACTAGGTCAATAATAACGAAAAATTTACCTTCATTATATAGAAATAATTATTTATAATGTTTGATTTTATTAAAAAACATAATAAAACTATACATTTTTATGTGAGAGCTTGTAGGCACAATAACATAATTTAAGTATGAAGAACAATTTATCTACTTTTTTTATCCCATTTGATAATAATTTTTTTTAAAAAAAAAAATTGTATAATTAGGACGATCTTATTGAAAAAATTTAAACCAATAATATTTTTGGAAAAAAACACTATTATTTAATGCCAATATATTCGAATGAATTAAATTAGAAATTAATCTAATTATCCTATATTAAACCATTAAAAATTCTAAATAAATAATTAAAAACAATCAAATAAACTAAATCTACCGATTTTTTTAAAAAATAAGTTAATAATAAAGAAATTTTTTTATCCCATTTGAAAATTTACCCAAAATCACTCTGATTGATAACTAAAAAAAATAAATAATTCAAAAATTCACTCATAATTAATTTATAGTTAAATAAAATAAGGGCTAATATTTATTAACTTATCATATATAATGCTTAAAATAACTCAAAAATAAATAGGTAATATGATTATATTATAAGGTTAAAAATATATATCAAAAAATTCCAAAATGAATTGGGTTTTTAGGATTTAATACATTTCAGATTAATATTTGGAATTAAACCTCTTGAACAAATACCAAGAGAGAAAGATTCAGCTAGAGTTATAGATGTACTAATAAGAAATTAATTGATTATTTAATTAATAAATTCATTCATTTTATTTTCTTAATAATTTTATCTATAGTTGAAATATTTTAAATAGCCTAATTAAAAAAAAGTTTGAAATTAGTTAAAGATAAATGATTAAAAGAAATTTTGTGATTATTGTGATTTAAATTCATGGGTATAAGTAATGAATAGTAAAAGCTAAAGTCTAATTCTACCGGAATAGTTTAGAATATCAAAGATATAATACTTATATGATAAAAAAAACTTTCATCATGATCAATAGTTGGAAAAACTATTTCATTTTATTATACTATTTTTTAAACATTTATTTAATTAATAAAATTCAAATTAACAAGAGATATTTTTATTTATTTATATAAGATAAAATATTTACACGTTTTACTTACCAACAGAGATAAAAAAATATTTTCACAATAAATTCTTGTTTAATAACTCCATGGATTAAAAAGGTATTTAAATTTGAAAATTAAATATTTAAAATATGATTTTAATATTTCGATATAGAATAAATACACTCATATATGCACGAATTTATATAATCAATAAAAAAATTCAAGATAATCACCAAAAATCATTTAAATATAGAAAGAAAAATTAGCCCCTATAATTTTAATGAAATTTTTATATAAAAAAAACTATTTGGGGTCCATTATTTGGTAAAACAGTATATTGATTTTTGCGAAAATAATTTATTTTGGATTTTTTCAAAAATATTTATATCATTTATTTTTAAACATATAAATATGGAGTTTTCTATTCTTGCTAACAATAAATGGTACTAATAAAATTTCAATTTTTAGTAGATTTTTGAATTTGATTATTATATGAAACACGTGAAAAGATGTACAGCCAACTAAATCCGAAAAAAAAGTCTCAATAACGATAATATCCCATCCATCAAATTATATTGCAAAAATAACGTATAATATTTATGATTATCATCGAGAAAGTTAGATTATTCATTTAATTAAATATTTTAGATCTCGATTTCAGAATATAGAGTTTAAAAAATTCATTATTTTTTCAAAAACGGAAAAAAAATATCCGACTTTTTTTTACACATTTTTTGGGATTTTTAATTGAAAATATGAAAAATCAAACTGTAGTTATAAGATTTAGGGATTATAAAACTATTAGTCGATATATTCATTTTAAGGAAATTAATTTTTGATTTTTACAAATATTATCGCTTAGGTGGATTTATTCGGGGTTTAAATATTATCGTGAAAATAATTTACAATTGTTATTAACCATTTTTAATGGGTAAATGTATGTTTTATAATCAAAATACTTATGCATAATACTATTAATAAGATCTATTTCTGTAAAAATATTGAATTTGATGCGAATATACTGGTATATTATGAATTATCTTTCGAATTAAAAAATTGGTATTATAATCTTTAGTTTTTTTTTTGCCATCTACCAATCTACATTTCTTATAAAATTTCAAGATAATCCTAGATTAAAGTTTAAAACTCGTATTCAAAATTTTAGGTTATAAAAGATTTTATCCCAATAGTTTAACGACAAATTTCTTTCAATTTGGATTTTTTTATTTACAGTTGTCGGAATAAAAGAGTGGATTGCAAAAAAAAAGTTCTTCATTAATATAACAATACAAATTTATGTTAAAAAGCATCTGAAAAAAATTAAGCCATCTCCTAGTTTTATATTGCATATTATAAAAATGGTAGCTCATATTTTTAATTTTAAGTTTGAATAAGAAACCATCCTTTAGTCTATTGGAAGGAATGTATTGACTGTTGGTTTTTAGGTTGCTTATTTATCATAATCGCAAGTATATAAAATGACGATGATACCAAAAAAAAAAAAAAAAGCATAAAAAATTACAGAAATCATATTTTGTCGAGTAGTGGCCCTGTTTTATTCTTATTTAACTGATTTTTATTATTCAAATAAGCAAGTGGATTAATAGTTTTTAATCTAGGATTCGATATGGCTATTTCTGGGTATTGATTATGTTAGACACAATGTACGTACCATTTATTCAGTATGACTACTTCTAAACCAATCAGCCTTGCTAATAATTTCAATTTTTTTATCTATTTAGTAGAGGGATTCTTCATTCATAATCCACTTCCTCTTTTATATATACAAGTAAAACTGTAAGTAAGATTGTAGTGATTATAAATCAGCCCTTGATCATGATTAAATATCGTTGGTAAAACGTACGTTGTAGTATAAAAAGCCACCAATAACTAATCAATCATATCAATTTCAGTTTACGATCGCACCAATAGGAATAGCAATGAAGATATAAATTAGTAACTAAACTGTTAGGGGTTTAGAATACCATATAACCTTTGTTATACGACAGACCCAATATTTACATATATCTTTCAGTAAGAAGTTTCGTATGTTGATTTTTCATTTAAATTACCATTAATAACTTATTAAATTATCAAGATTTAGAAGATGATTTTTATTTTTAATCTTGGTCAAACTTTGATCTGATTTAAGGCTGTGTCAAATGATATCACCACATTCACATTTATAAGATATGGTGGGGATCGTGTAAAGCTAGGGAAAAAAATGATCAATTTTGGCTGGAGACCATTATAAAGATATATGAAAAACTGAGCCTCATATGAAGACTATTTGATAAATTCCAGGAGGTTTTTATGTGTTTACATAATGCTATGCAATTAATTTTTGCGGAGATGGGGATGTGAGTTTAAATAATATTGATTGTTTTGAAGTATGGTAGCTTTATTGGTATAATTTGTTTTGTTTTTATGCTTTTAAATATTATTTTCATCTCTGTTAATTTGCTAGGTTTATTTACTGGTAGATTTTATTTTTTTCGATATGATCTAAAACGGAAACAAAGGTAGAAGTGTGTCATTTTAAACAAATAGATTCACGACTTTGGGAAAAATGATAAATCGTTGGAAATTCAATGTTGTGAAAGTGGAAAAAATGGCTTTAACGGATAATTATTGGACAAAAACATATATTAATATAAGTCACACAATAGCGTAAATGTTTTAGTGCCATAGTGGCTAGATATGAAAAGAATTATTGTTGTGAAACTATATACCTGTTTGTTTCATAGAAATCCTGAATTTTTAGTGGTCGAGGGGATTTTTTTTGGTATATTTCACCAAGGAGGCAAATTTAATTAAGGAAAACTCGTAGTCTAATCGTGAATTTAACGCTTTTAAATATTATAGCCTCGTATTATGTCTACTTTATTTTTGGGTATCAGATCCATGTATCTATGACTATTATTAGCAATCAGGATTATCCAAATAGGGAGTTTTCTTAATTTATGGCCTCGAGTCTCACAATTATTTTCCTCAACCCATGAAATCTATCGACTTTTGAATAATAAACTCAAAGGCTTTCGAAACAAAGAAAAAAAAAGCCTCTTTTCAAAAATTAGCCCCAAATACTAATATTCTGTACAATATTCTTCTCCCTAGTATATAAATATATATTTATGAAATACTGTTATTATTTCCTCAAAAATAAAGTACAAAATGAGTAACAAAGGAACTCAAATAGAAAGGGTTCAAGATTCTCAAGAAGAAAAGTATGACTCTAAAAGTCAAACATTGACCAAAAAACAAATAGATAGTTTATTTCGATCTGTGGGCAATCCGATGGTAGGTTATGGACATTCAAATAGAACCTCTAATGAAAGCAGCAAAAGTAGGACGAGCGCGTTGTCTGAAAAATCCTTAGACTCTAATGTAAAATCTGCTGAGGAAAGAATAACATACGATTATGTCCTTAAGGCTTTAAAAAAGCAGGAGGAGTTCAGAGAAAAATATAACAAACTGGAAAAATTAAAAGAGGATGGGATTAACAGCCCTAATTCAACTTTAAAAAAAAGAACAAATTCTGGGGCAAGTTCAGAAGAGATTAAAAGTAACCTCAAAAATTCAAGAAACGGAAATCTAAAATCAATAGACCTTGTTAATGATTCGTCATTATTCTTATCTCCTTCAAGGTACTCATTTATTTTTAAATTATTAGTCATTCCGATAATATTGAATCCCGTTGTTTATCTATTATTATCTTTTTTCATTAATTTTATCTAAAAATCTTGATAACGTTTTTAATAGGTATTCGAATAATGATACCATTTCAATAAAGCAGAAAATTTCGCCTAATTTCAGCAAGATAAACTTGACTG
This sequence comes from Smittium mucronatum, assembly GCA_001953115.1. Lineage (NCBI taxonomy): Eukaryota > Fungi > Kickxellomycota > Harpellomycetes > Harpellales > Legeriomycetaceae > Smittium > Smittium mucronatum. Next base: position 6,475 of record LSSL01005413.1, read on the forward strand.
AAATTAACAGAAATGAAATAGAGTCCGTTTATGAAAGCTCAAGAAAATCTGTTGAAAGAAGAAGGAAAAGCAGAGATAGGAATGCTATCATTTCTATTCTCAATAATGACAGTCAAAATATTTTTGACGGTGGCTCTGAAAATTACTCGGATTACATGTTAAAAAAGACTTATCCAGAACTAAATTTTATTAAAGATGGATCTATTCCCCCCAGAGTTTTTGAAAAGGAATATAAGCATAGTTACATACCTGCTTCAGTATCTCGGAAAAATAGTGGTTCGATTAATTCCGGTGTTGGGGAGAAAGAAAATTCTTTGATGTCCCGACTTTCATATGAGTCTGATGCCCCTGATAAATATCCGAAGAATTTTAATAAAGATAGGAAGGATCATGTTTTTTCCGATGATTTATTATCAAATGCAGATTCACAGGAAAATAATAAAAAATTGGAGTTCACTTCTAATTATCCAGGATCGTTGCTTGAAAAAATAAAAGACTCCGAAGGATTAGATGTTTTCACAACTAATGAGAAAATATCCAACACAGTATCGCACGATGATGATTATTCTGAATCAGAGGATGCCGGATACAGGTCTATTAATGGGAGTTATGTAAGGTATGCACCAGAATCATTTGAGGGTTATTCTAGCGCTTCAGAGAAAAAAAATAATACTAAATATTATCAAAATTCTTTAAAAAATCTATTGTTTGAACGAAAGAACTCCAGTAATCAAACAAAAAATACTTCTGGAGATGACGCAATAAAAGAATTGGAAAAAGATAAGGACGAGGAAAATAGATATAATAATTCCGTCTCTAATAAAGATTCCATTTTATCTCCTCCCAGAAGAAATATGGGAAAAATAACTTCAATCACCCCTCCAGATAGTGACTTTAAAAACAAACCACAAAAATATGATGATTCTGATCAAAAATTAGAATCCTCTTATCCAATATTTACAAATTCTTCATCAAATAGAAATAATTCTAAACCCCCAGAACCTCTTCCCCTAAGCGAAATTCATTATCCTCAGAAACCCAAACTTACCAAATTGAGATCCATTATTTTAGATAAACCCGAAGAAATATCATCTACATCTGATAAAGTCGCAGACTTTATTGAAACGAATTTCGACTTAGATAAATATCCAAAAAATGAAAATTTAATTTCCGACTCAAAAGAACTTAACAAACCCGATGTTCTCCTTGAAGAATATCAAAAAAACGAATCTCAAGTTCCTTTAAATATGCACTCAATTCCCATCCCTGAAAGTAATATTACCCCTGTGAGACTTGGTAGAATGTCTGCTCGTGGCTCCAAAATGGTTACAGATGGCAACTTTGACAATCTTTCTCAAAATAATCATTCCATCCAATCTCAAAAGTTAATACCAGCACTAAAATCATCTTCTGACTTAGTCCAGACCACAAAATATACTGTTGAAAAGCAAACAAAAAAGAATAGACATAGGAACGTAGGAATACAATGCAATATTTATGGTAAAATTGTGGAAAAGGATAAAGAAAAACTGTCCTCTGAAATACTAAAAAAAGATCTTTTGATTGAAGAACTCAACAAAAAATTGGATAGTGTCGAAAGTTCGCATTTGGCCGAAGTTGAACAACTAAATAAGGAGATTAAGAAATGCATTGAATCTAAGGGTCAAGTTGACGAAGAATTAGAAATAGTGCTATCTCAATTAAAAAATGTTAATCTGTATGTTGAGACTTTAGAAAAAAGTGATAAAGGTCGAGTTATGGAAATAGAAAAACTCAACAAAGATCTGATTGAATATAAAAAAGTATTTAAAGATAAAACAGACGAACTTTTAGATCAAATTGCGTATCTTTCAAGCCAAGTAGAATATTTCAGAAACAAAGAGCTAATGGCACCGTGTCCTGACGATGATTTAAATTTATTATCGAATATATATAAAGACTCAATAAAAGTTGTCAAATCTTTCTCAGGGAGCATTGAAGATGTCGATTATATCGAAAAGCAATATGAAATCTTCAAAAACGAGAACTTTACCAGTCGAGATAATTCAGAATTTATTAAAACCATAAGCAAAATTGAATCAAGCTTGGAAACTTCTAATTTGGCTATCAGTAAAGGCCTGGAAACTATTTCAAAGAACATAAATTCTTTAGATTTACATATCAATAATGAGTCTATAAAAAACAAAAATGAGAATAAGTTTAATAGCTCCAATAGCATTAGCTCATTTAAATCTAAAATAGAAAATAGTTTGAGTAGTAGCCAGCGCAGGATTACATCCTTCTCATCCACACCAACAAAATTATCAGTCCCCCCTAAAAACAATTGTGATACTCTTGATTTAAGATTGGGGAAGCGCAATTTTAATGCTAGACCACCTATTCCAAAGGCTTTTAGTCAGAGGCCTAAAAGAGGAAGTACTGGACTTAGTATGATTTTAAAGCAAGGCAGCAGTTTATTAAAGAAAGATATTGTGGATGTAAATGTTACACCTAAAATACCCGAAGAAGATAAAACCCTCGATACACCACCAATTAATGGAGATGAAATTCCATTATCACAATATTCCAGTCCAAGTTCAACTCAGGACACGTTAAATGACATGGAATTTTCTTCAGATTCAATTTCTAGTGGTGATAACAATTTTTCTGAAACCCAGGAATCTTTAAAGCCTGATTCTGAAACCTACGATAAATACGGAAGCAGCGTATCGTTCATACCCAAAAATTCTACTTTAAATGAAGAATTTCTGAATAGGTCTTCTATTTTCTTTTTCGTAAAGGATAGTTTGGATTCAAATTCATTGAAAAATTTCAATGCTGAATATCTATCTATGAATTCTAGAACTCCTTCTAGAACCGATAATGTGAATAATGGTAGTATTGATCAATCACTTATAAGCGAAAGTGATAGTGCTGAGCTCAAAAAGCGAATAAAAGTGAATTCGAGTCTTTCCATATCAAAATCCGAATTACCAAACGTCTTATATCAAGTTGAAAAGAATCAAAACTCACTCAATAAATCCGATACACAGAATGACCAAATCGGAATCGCAGAAAAACTCAAAAAAAACGATGAATCTAAGAACAGTCATTTTTATAAAGACAATAATGCTGATCAAAAAAATCATCTTTCAGAATCAATTGATAACGTGTCTAGGTTTAGAATTGGCTCCAGAATCTCACAAGGTATGTATTCAATATAATAATAAATATCTTTAGTTATTTTATAAAAAAAATATTCTATACCTTTTTTTATTTCAATATTTAAGATTAAACCCTGTATGACTTTATTAATCCATTTTTTATAAAATTTCTTCATTAAAAAAGAAAACTCCGATTCAAAAAATCGATCCGCTGTGATTAACCCTAGCCCTCTATCAAAATCAACTAGCATTTCACCTAAAAAAACAGGCAGTATAAACAGAGAAAATAAAAATGGTAACAATTTTCACTAAAATTTATTATATATTTTATCTCAAACTCCCTGACCTGAAATATAGAATCGGTTTCCCGGAGAACAGCAGATATTAAACATTCAAGTGACCGTAGTCCTAAACAGCAATTGAAGGCCGGAAATATCCAATCGGTTTCTAGTAATGGACAGTCTAATTCTCCGCCGATACTTAAAAAACCTGTTCTTAAAAGTATAAGTCTTTCAAGCCAGGCCAAAAATATAAATATACCCATTTCTTCTTCGCTACCCGGTTATAAAGTGCACAAGGCGGCAGTGGCATCTGCCAAACAGATCTCATCATCATCCCCAACTACTCGGTCTAAAAACAAACAAACTTTATAGAAATTTAGACAGAATTATTGCATAAAGTTTTCTTCTTATATTTTATATATGCTGAAAATAAATAGATAATACAACTTTATAGGTTCTTTTGAGTTTGCATTAACAGAAATCATACAATGTCAACTCTAAAATCATATTTGTATTATCAGATCTATCCCAATCTTATTTTAAACTATATTTTCACCTTGTCTTTATAAATCCATACTTCCAAAAATATAAATATACATGTAAAATAATTACATTTAGTCAAAACAGATTTTTCTTCTTGAAATTTTCAATTTCTTTGAAAATCATTAAATTATAATGTTTTTTATTTTTGTTTTTCATGTAAATTTAAACTCAAAAATTCAATTTTTATAAATAATAGTTTATTCTTCTCATTCAGCTCAGTATAATAATATCAGAAAATTCCTTGAGGTAGTAGGTCTAAAATTTTTTTTTCAGTTCCACGCTATCTATACCAACCAAATGGTAGGGCTAGAAACAATTTAAATTTTGGATAACATATGTACTACATATCTCTTAATGCTTAATTTGTTGAGTTATAAAATAAATTCTGAGTATAAAAAAAAAAAAAAAAAAACTATTAATGCTGAGATTATTGGTGGATACCAGTCCTCTTGAAATAATCCCAAATATGCACGGAACTTCTAGAGCGGCGGGGATGAATTAGAAGTAAAAATTCATTAAGATTTACGATTCATTTCAAAAAAAATTTAAAAATTTCTAATTCATTTTTATTGAGATCAAAATAAATTTTGCAAAAAAAAAAAACAACGAATTTAAATCCTAAAATGTGACAGGGTCTTATAGCTGATTTTTCGAGAAATTTTCTGAAAATGTTAAAATTTTAATACATAAGTCTAATAATAATAAAAAAGGCACGTCTTTTCTAGCTCTATTTCCAATTTATTCTAACTGAATTTTAAGCAAATTTTGATAAAATTAGTGACTTTTTTTGGAAATGTTAATTAAAAATAAAAAAATTCAGACTTTAATTAGTTATGAATAAAATTTTGAAAGAGAAAAAATAATAACAAAATCATTAAAATAGCCTTTTTAGATGTTTTATGCTTTCACAATTTCTTTTATTGAAATCCATTTCGACTTTGTTTAAAAAATTTCCAAAACAATCTTTGTAAATAACAAAATCAGTGATTCTTTAATATTTTTTTTCGTTTATAATTTTTATCAAAAACATAGTTATGATGTATTTGAGATGTTATAATAGATTCGAATCAAATATATTTGGAATAAAATTCAAGCTAAAATTTTTTTACTTTGAGTAATATACAAATATTGTGGGATATGACAATTTTTTACTGATAAAATTTTTTCGCTTTAGATTTCCAGTAATATTTTTGTTTTTCTGTTACTATTATGATTGAACTTAAAATCGAGTAAATTGGTCAGTTCAATTGTGTCTTTGAATGCCATTATATTAAAATATAATATATCGGAAGGTCACAGGATTCATTTTCCACTCCCAGTGAATATGGAACTTACGAATGGTCAGCAAAGTTTGATTTGATGAATTTTTTAAAATTTATGTATTTTTTGAAAACACTTTTTTGGTTTTTATATACACTTTTGGATATTTTTAACAATTTTTTTTCAAAAAGAAAAAAAACAGTACTATATAACGATGATCCAAAATAATATGACCGAATTCACGCTACTCTTTAATTCACAAGGATTTGTATTAATATGTCACAAGTGCCATTAGATGAACTCCCTCTGGGTGATGGGTTGATAGATCACGAGGAAGAATTGATGGATGACATCTATAATTATCTCTACTACTAGCATTCAATAAAAAACAAATTCACAGCATAACTCCTCTTCATCACTTTTATTTTATTTTTATATCTTTAAACAACTTTTTCAGTTAAGAGGGATTTCAAAAATATGAAATTATTAGATTTAAATCACCAATTAAAAACATATCACACATTTTTTGGATTTCGCTTGATAAATAATATTTTTGCTGGATTATTTTTTATTTAGTGAAGTATAAGATTTTATCAAAACCTTTAGAGTCTATAATCTATAAATTACACCTAATTAATAATAAAATGTATCTCTTTATAAGTAAAAAAAAACAAATTTATGAAGTAGTAATAAAGACGACTCATTTTTTTTCTTGATTTTTAAAATTAGAGTTGGTTTTATAAATTTGTAATGATATCTTAGAGAACCTAACATATAGTCCTACTATGCTCTCTATATTATAAATATGATTTCAATGAAGCTGTAGTAACTTCATAGAATGGTTTCACAAAGACACTAGTGAATTGAAGAGATTTTGAGAAAATTAACCTTTATAAACTAAAATATAAGATTTATAGTCGATTTATTTTATAACTAATTAATAAAACGCTTCAATTCTTTATCATAGAAATTTATACCCTTTAATAATCTCATTAAAGTTCATTTATAATATTATCTTTTGGCTTTAGTCTGATGAAAATAAAGAAATGATCTTAATATATTCCCGAAAAAATTATAAAGACCACCAAAGCTTTCGTTCTCATATTTATGAATTTTGATATAAATCCTAAATAGAAAAAGTAATGTTATAATTTTGGATTTTTTTTTTCATATTCTTTTAATTTTATTCAGCATCAGCCTTCATGTGACTTCATTAACATGAAATTCAATTATACGAAACATTCGCCGATGAAAGGGAATTTTCCCACACTTTTAAACTGAGCCAATAGCATAACTATAATAAAAAATGTGGCGTTTTTTATTTTTATCATGTGTATATTAGGCATACTTGATTACCTCTTTAACTGTCAGTAGACTTAAATATTCCATTTAAATGGACAATATTGAATCTATAATGATTTACTCATAATTTAATTTGCATTTTTTTTGGCTACTGAATTTGATTGTTCAAATGGATATCTTTAATTATATCGAATCAGAGTACATAGAGTCCCCTTGTGTTGGGGGTTTATAGTATAAAAATGGAAAGCTTAGATATAGCATTTTTTGGAATCAGATGTATTACTTGTGCATAAATTATTGAAATTCTGTGATAAAAAAAAAATTAGATAAATTTAGACTGTTTTTCCTGTTTTTTTCGGTAATTAGAGCGTGATATTCAGCAATTTCCTAGTAGCAATTATTTTGCCTTTAAACCAATTGAGTATAGCTAATTATTATATACATATATATTTATAAATTTAGAAAAACTTGGAATAAGTTCAAAATAGGATTTCATATCTTTTAAGTCGCATTTTGATTTCTAATTTTGCGAAAAAGAACAACTTAATATAAAAATAAACTAATTTAAATTAAATTAAAATTCACTTATGATATTAGAAAGTTTGGCTTCTGGGATGATTATCTGGTAACTAATAAATACATTTTAAAACCATTTAAATTATGTTTTATGTAGAGTTGTTAGTAAGAATTAAATAAAGTTGTATCTTTTTAAAGCGACGCGGCTATTAAATGAAAATTGTAAGAAATGCAAATATTAGATCAATACCTGGGAGGATTATGAATATTTGGGTCTTCTAGTAAAAAAAGAAGGATTTTTCTAACTCAATAATAATAATAATGGATATAATGATTAAGAATGAACTTTATTCTTGTAAAAATACATCCCCTGATGTATGATACTTAAAAAAGGTACAATATTAAAATTTAGAGAAATAATAGAAACAATTAATTATCGGGCAGCGCTAACTAAAATTGATAATATTCTTTATGCTTAAGTGAAAACTGCTGTTAAATTTATTGTGGAAGTAAAAAAACAGTAGATTGATGGTTTTTAGTTTAAATTTCATGAATTTTTTAATTTTTAAAAAATTTTGATCAAAGAAAAATTTATATAAAAAGATAAATACAACTTTTAAAAGTTAGCTCATTATATATACTTACAATTAATTATTGAAAATGAAAAAAATCTCCAGTTTCAAAAAAAATTTATAATACAAATACTTGTGTAAGTATATATTGGAGCTATGGATTTAGAGTTAAAAATAGAAGGCTTTCTTATTATTTTTATTAAAGATACTCATAAATAAAATTTAAAAAACTATTACCTTTATCCTTAAAAGGTGTAATATCTTGGAATTGATTTTTATTTCGGATTATTTATTAAAATTTGAATTTATACTACCCAAAATTAAATAATATTAGTCAAATTTTGTTTTATAATATATTTAATTCATTTTTTTTCCCAATATATTCTATTCTGAATATTTGAATATTAAAAGTTTATGGTATGTATTTTTGTATGTTTTGTTAAGGTTACAGCTCTAAATTTATTGATAAATAAAATAAAAACAAATTCATTTAATTTTATAGGCGAGAATAAACTCAATCTAACTGGTTTTAGCACACAAGAGCTATGGTCGTGTTGGCGGTAACATCGAAGGATTTTGATATCAAAAATACAAAAACTATACACATCCAAGCACATCTACCCAAAATATGATATGTATGGTGTGTCATTTGACCTTTTTATAGCTGAGATATTATATACATGATAATCTGATGATAACAAAGATAGAATCTTTAGGCTTATAGATTGTCATAGGATTTATATCTAAAGATATATGATCTCCTCCACCCCACCTCTCCCTCCATCACCATATCATCCCCATAAAACCCTCATCTATTGTAATTTTTATATTTTAGTTGGTAAGTTATAGTCACATGAATATCTGAGCTGCAAATCCAATATCCAAGTAGGATAGAAGTGGAAAGCTTGGAAATTTAAAGTTCTGGAATGAACACTGGATATTCAATATTCCATGCCATCAAAAATGTTACTTAATATGCCAATAGGAAAATTATACTGAAAAAATAAAAAATAATGTAAACCAGATATACGACCCTCTTTGAATAAGCAGGAATCACGTTTTTTCTATAGGTGGTTGTTACTTATCTGATATCATTTGAATTTAATCATTTGATTAAATTGGAAGCTGTTGGGCTAATAACCTGTCTTAAATTTGGGCTCATTATATTGGATGTAGATTTAAAACACTGGTTTTTTTAAAAAATATATATTAATTTATAAAACCTAATTTTTTTTTTAGTTTTTATCTGTATTTTCATTTAAATTTGAAAATTAAAATATTATAAATAGAGGAGAAGTGCCAGAAAAATGATGGCATGAATCATAAATTCTTTATTTGTAAAAAACTAAAATACATCACTTGTAAAACATCTAAACATCCATCAATATCATACAAATCATTATAATCTGTTAACATCAATAATTATACAGTATTTTAGCACTAATTCCAATATTTTTTAAACCCCCCCCCCCCCCATCTTTTATCCAACAAAATCGCTCTTGTATAATATAAACATTCTTTACGAGCTAAGATCACAAATAAAACTCAACAGTATTAATTCTTGCAATAAACCTGATGTTCGAGACTAGATCCAAGAGCGACACAAATTTGACCTTTTCTTATAACTATAACTGGTAAGCACATCAAAATTCTCATATTTAAAAGCATCTATTGGCTGTATTTTCTTATTTTAAACATCACCATTGGCTTAAAACGTACATTATTTTTATCCTTATTTGAATTATTATGAAATGAAAATTGTAAATGTCAATATTATAAGGCATTTATTTGATAGCTAAATAAAAAATACAACATTTTAACCCAATCAATACATAGTATAGCACCCAGAGTTGGACAGTTAACGTTTGATTTTTTAATAAAGCATATTAGTATAATTAAATTTCTGATGAATCAGCTCTTAAAAAACTAAAATTTAGAGTTCTACTTTGAGCCACAATACTAAAAGATCATTATAAAAATTACTCATTCACTTATTTTTTTGAAAATGAATTTTAGTTTCGTCGACACTGATAAGTTGTTCTCTTCAAGGAATTCTCAAAGAGACAAACTGACCCCCATGGATATCGACATAACTGAAACTACAACTAGTTGGCTCAAACTCAATCCTAAAAACGATGGGGAGCCATCTAGAAAAAGTAAATCTTTTAAATTTCATATTATTTTTTTTTACTTTCATTCGTATATAATTTTATTAGGACCTTTTTTTGGAAATTCTTCTTCCAAAACCGAAGAGAAGGATTCCAATGAACCCTCTGAATCTAAAAATATAGGATTTGGCGTAGGTGCTCCCTTTTTATTTCAAACTCCCATAAAAATGGATAAAATCAGAGACATCTCTCAAGAAAATTTGGAGTTCGATTTATCTAAACCTTCTTTCAGAAGCCAAGATTCCAAACCAATCTCACTTAAATACGCTAAGAAGGTAAGTAAAGAACGTGGTCTTATTATCAAAAAAAATCAACAGGATTTTGAGGAAAAAGCTCACAAAAACTCCAAATCAACAACAAAAAATCTTGAAATCGACAAACTCCAAATAACCCCAAGAAGAAAAAATAATAAATCAATAATTTTGGACTCCTCTGGTCAATCTGAATCATCTGATTTTTCAGACTTCGATTCGGCTATATTCTCAAATTCAATTAGTAAAAGATTTTCAAACTCTGCAAAATCAGAAACTAAAAACTTCAAAAGATCTGTCAATTACAAAAAATATAACAATATTTTATCTTCAAATTCTGACTTTGTTTCAGCTCAAAGAAATTTGCAGGTTCATAAAGACATTCCTTTTGTTGTTTCGGGGTAACATTTTCCCCCAACTCTTATTATAATATTTGAATAATTCGCATTCCCAATTAATTTTTAGGTACATTCAACTTATTTTCAACATTTTCATGGCAGGAGTGTTTTTCGTTGTCATAATACAAATAATAAGAACTATAAATGGAGACATAGAACGCAAAATAATGGAATACTCTGCAGGCAATTATTTACTCCTTTATCATTGCTTCATGTTTACTTATTATTAATCCCTCTTATTTATATTTAGAGATTGCTCACGAAATCGCTTCCTGTTCAAAAAAGTACATAGACAACAGATGTGATCCATCTACTAGAGTACCTGCCATGGAATCTGAATGTAGGCTATGGGAATCCTGTATGAATAGAGACCCTATCGTTGTTGGAAGGTAAGGCTCTTTTTTTTTAATCTTATACTTCTCGTTTTTATGGAAGTTAAATTACAAATTCAACGCTTTTATCTGGATTTAGGGGTAAAATTTCTGCTGAAACCTTTGCTGAAATTATTAACGGATTTATAGAACCGATAACCCTCAAAACAATGGTAAAATTATATTTTCATTATTTTATTTACTTATTTTCTATTTCTATTTCTATTTGCCTCCCTTATAACCCGGACTTTTTACTTCTTTTTTAGTCCTTCTTTTTATTGCTGTTTTTTGGATCTCTCTATATAAACAATACAGTATTTTCTAATTATCGCAAAAAAAAATACAGTGAACCTCAGAATGTGCCTTTTCCAAATGAAAGTACTGGACTTTTTTTGATGACTCGAGGTCAGAATCCCCCTGTTACACCCAATAATAGGGGGCTCGATCGAGATTTTTTCGGAAGCTTCACTGCTCCTCAACACTCAAGAAATTTTTCTGAGATTGGATACTTGCCACTACCTAATAAGGATACCCCTACAACAATCAGAGATAGAAATAGATTTAAAAAATAAATAATCTCCCTCTTTTATACGAGAAAAAACTTTAATATTTAACACTCCAATTAGTTCTGGGGCTAAGTTTTATTTTCATTCTTCCATGTTTTTTTAAGACAAACTTGGTATAACATCTTTTAATTTATAGCCTAAATTTATTTATTTATTAACAATTAGTATTTACAATCAAATATATTTATTTAGAAAAAAAAAATGATATCTATCAAATCTTATTATTCGATTTTGATATGATTGAAATTGCAGGGAAGAATTTACTGATTGATTTTAAAGAATTTTTCTAATTTGTACAGTAATATATGTATTTTAAATTTATTTAATAGTAGGTTAGAATAATAGCTTATATTAAGTTAATAACTTTTACACGCTAACTATTTTTTTGATGGAATACTTTTTAATAAAACTTTCAAGTAAAAAACTCTTAATTTTATTTTTAGAAATTTTGATTATTTATTAATCCTGCGGAGATATAAAAAAAATATATAAAAACTCAATTAAAAGTTTAAAATTTATAAAGCTATAAAAAAAAGAAGAAAACAATATTTAAATCGGAATTAATTCATTATTCTCTTCATTCAAGCTAATTAAAAAATTTAGAAAATAAACATCACACTTCTTTGAAAAATATAAAAATTATACATTTTCTTCCTATCAAAAATATAATGATAATAAAAACAAATCGGGACTTATTTTTTAAAAATCATAATGAAATTCAATTTACTTTAAACCAAACTGAAAATTTAGCTAAATAATAAATAATATGTGAAAATTTTAAATTGAAAAAAACTCATCTGTATCAGAACAAGAATATTTTTAAGAATTGATTATCTGTAAAAAATTTAAATCGATTTATTTTTATAAATTTTTGATTTTATAGATATAAATATCTTATAGATCCAGATTAAATATTAATATTAAAAAAAAAAATTATATTTTGGTTTTAAAAAATCAAAATAGTAATATTAATTCTTTTGTGAAATCAATAAGATGATTACTTTTAGAAAAATTAAGATATTATCTAAGTTGCAAGTTCTAACACCTGAAGTTTTGTGTAAAAAAATGAAAATATTTATGGAAATTAATTGGTATTTTCAATGATTTTATTACCTATAAAAATGAATAAACTAATTCAGATCGTTAATAAGGCCAAATCATTTAGGGTTCAAAATTCAAGTGATTTTAAGCTTATCTTAGTTTGGACAGATTTTTTTCACTTTCAAACAGAGAATCATATATTATTTGAATTAAAAAAGGTGACAAATTAGAATTTATTAATATTGAATCATTTGCTATTTTATTTAAAATACCTCAAATATACCTAAAATCGATTATTTTACTTATTTTTTCATTTTTAGTCGATTTCATTATATATCAGTTTTAACTATTAAAGCCGAGAGTATATAAAACAATTAAAATAAAATATTACTTAAAAGTAAATAAATAAAAGCTAATTATCATAAACGGATATTTTTTTTTCATTTTATCCTGATTCTACCGTTTCTATTTATACTTTGTGAAATAATTTTAAACGAATAATTGGTCTCTAAATGGGATGAAATTTTATTGTTATAGAAGTGATAGATACTCTATTTGGAAAGATTTTTATTACACACGTATTTTTTATGTTTTCTCAGTAAAAACAATCTGGTACATATTTTTTCTATTTTTTAAAAAAAGATTGAATTGGCTTGATAAAAATAATCATTTTTGTAAAAAAACTCTCTTGTGATAATAATTAATGAACCTGATTTCGATAAAAAAAATATCTTTCGGCAATTGATAGATAGGGTAGAATATTCAATTAAACATCTGTTTTTAATAAATTTTTCTAGAAATCATGTGGAAAGCTTTCAGAATTTAATGCAATGCCTCATTTTTTTTTAAATTAACAGTAACCATCAATTAGAGAAATTGGTTTCTTATCCAAAAAAAAAATATATAAAAAATTTAAAGAACCAAGTTTTTTTCTAAAAAAATTATAAATTTCTTATTTTATCTAAAATTTTCTTATAAAAATTTTTTTTCTTAAGTCATTTAAAATATGTGTAAAGTTATAATTGCATAATTGTAAAGATGCAAAGAAATTCACAATTTTTTAAAAATTATATTGGTATTAAACTAACATCAACTTTAAATCAAATTAATTGCATGGATTACTATGAAATATTAATCCTTATGTTTTAATATTTCGTTAATTGCTCGTATATATAGTAAAGTTTAATATGTAATGATTCAGATTTATTTGGAAAAAACTGGATCAAACTTGTTTTGTTTATTTATAGCGAAATTCCTTTAAATATAATAAATATGTATAGGCTAGATCACCCTATATCTCTTATCTCATATACAATTAAATTCTAAAACCCAGATCCCTTTTTTTGGATCACTGTAAACTGAAAAAAAAAGTACTGAATTTCTTATTCAGTATTGAGAAGCGTATAAATACATTCATTATGCCATTAATGTTATATTTTGATTTTAACTGCTCGAATATCGATAATATAAAAAATTTAAATTCAAAGATTAATGGAAATTTTTTATATTTTAATTTTTTTTACAAGATTAATTGGTGGTATACTCAGCTGAAAAAATTTCATTTTTTCTGAGCATAAAATAAATATAATCTAAATATATTTAAATTTATTTTATGCTTGGAAAAATTTATATATGTATAAACATTGAAATCGATAATGTACAAGTTCTTTCGCAACAAAAATAACAAAAAGTTATAAATTTTATCTACAATTTATAATTGTAATCTATATTTATTTGATAATCCCTTAACTTTGATATCACAGATTAAAATTTTATACAAAGATTTATTTGATATTTTTTCTGCTATTTTTATCCTATTTAATTTCGATTCGATGTTTTTTTGGGTGCATATCGTTGGTTTTTAATTTTAAAATATTAAGAATAATTGAAAAAATAAAGGGATTATGTTGAATAGAAACTTTTATTATTTTTTAACAAGCTAAATAAAATTATTCCTCTATCATAACTCTAAAAAATTAAACTTATCTTAATTAGATTTCATGCAATATACTCTTTTTTAATTGTGAAAAAATTCTTAACATGAAATAGATGATCATTTATTATAATATAAGATATAATTTTTTTTTTCGAAAATTATAATGGAAAAAAAAGGAGAACTAAATTTTTTTAAAAAACTGTTATTTTGGTTTTATGAATGAGTGGGATTTAATTCTCTACTATTACTCATTAGATATATTTTCGTGATTAATTAAGTTTTAGTTATTATATAGTTAATGTGAAAATCGATTTTAAGGTCTTAATGCTATATATTTTTTTCATTCGTAATTATTTTATCTTTCTTCGAATTAAAGTTTATATAAAAGGAGTTTTTTAATATAATTTTTTTTGTAGTTAAAAAAAATACATTTAAAGTTCTTTTAATACAAACGATGAATTGTTTCATCTTTATACAATTCTATTAAAATAGGCTTTTTAAAACAATTTTTTTAACAAAAATTAATTGGAATATATATTTAAAACTCTAAAAATGAGAAAATAATTTTTCCTCTCAAATTAATCTCTTCATAAAGCCAATATATTATTACTGATTTTATTGTTAGTGTATAAAATTTAATTAGAAAATGTAACAAATGGCTAAAATTCATGATATTTTATTTCATTCATTTATTTAATATTGAATATAAATATTATACTTTTAAAAACTTTTATTGGTGATATAATTATTCTCCACGATGTTAACTAGATATTTTTTTGTATGGGAATAAGATTAAATTTTATATTTATATTTGAAAAAATATTATTATAAAATTTTCCCATAATTTGACATTATTAGGATAGAAAATGTCGTCTGATGATAATAGGATGTTACTTACCTGTGATTATCTTAGTTATCATATAATTCATAATAAACATATTTAAAATTTATTGAAGAATTCTTCAATAATATTTTATGATATAAAATCATATATAAATTGATATTATTGGTTTTAAATTAAGTTTATGTTAGATTTTGAAGCTTTAAGTTGCTTTTTTACTTTTTATGATTCAAATTATTGTTTTTTAGATATTTTTACACTAAATCATAGTAAATTAATATTTATATAAAATAAAATGCTTTTTTAAAATTTTAGAGAAATTTATTTTTACAAAATAAATTTTTATTCTTATTTGATGTCTTTTTGCTATCAGTAAATATAATTTTTATATTAGAAAATAAAATATTTATCCAATTGCCTTAAATATATGTTTTTTTAATAACTTTCTCAAAATAAAATTGCGCAAATATATTAAAACAGGCATTATAAATTTTTTGGCATTATTGTTTTGTTTTACAACTTCAAATTTATAGTTTTTTAACTAATTTTTATTTGAAACTAATTTGTATCCTTTAATTTAATTCTAAATCTTTTTTAAATTTAAATTCTAGTTAAAATTTGTCTTGAAAAATCTATTTTCCCATTGTTATCCTATTTCTAAACGAGAATACTTTAAAAATCTACTACTTTTATTCCGGCTTCCTCGCATGTAATGATATCCAAACCATTATCTAATATCTTTCTAAAAATAATGTCTCTAATATATCTATTTTTATTATCTCATCGTATTTTAAAAACAACCTTTACCACATCCTGCAATTTTAAATACTTTAATATTTATTGTGTACATATATTAAAGATGATTCAACAATGATATTCTTATTTTTCAATATTGTATTAAATTTAGAAATATCAGTTTTTTATAAGAATATATATAATGAATCTCATATTATTTTGTATCTCCGAAATATTATATTCACTATTCATCATTCATATTTTGAATTTTGAATTTATTTATAAAATAATCATACGAAATTATATTATAATTTATGAGTTGTAAATTTCGACTGATGTAAAAAAAATTTAATTCAATATGATTTATAGAAATGAAAAATTCTAAAAAAAATTACCACTTTTTTTTTACGTAAATTGTATGTTATTTTTTAATTCCTAAAAAAATTTAGTTATATTTTAGGTCTGATTTTCTACAAATTTCCAATATACGCTTATGAAATAATAAAATCGTGATAAAAACTGAATGCTAATAACTATAAATGGCATTTTCAAATTTAAAAATTAAAAATTATCTAGAAAATAATACATTTAAAATAATTTTTATCTTAACTCGATCTGTATTATCTCAAATTTATTTTATCAAGGTTTTATAAAATATTTCTAAAACCTCGCAATGTATTATTTTGATAAAATAATAATAATTTTAAAGTAAATGACTTATGCATTAAAAAATTTCACAATTTTAGCCCCTTTAGTTATTATATTGAATTAACTCCGAGACAATGGTAAATATGAGAGTAAAAATGATTAATTTTTCTAACAATATACCAATCCATTTTCATTGAATGAAAAGGACTTGTTTAATTTTTGAAAGTATCCAAAAAATTAATAAAAAAAATTCAACATCAAAAATTTCTTCTAGATTCAACTGAATGTGCTCAAAAAAAGTTTTGAATGAAATTAATGTTCAAATTTTATACATTTGAATGTAATTGTTTCTTTGGAATAAATTAAAGTTTTTAAATTCTTTCAATGATAACATTTTTTTTAATAAAA
The DNA here is from genome assembly GCA_001953115.1 of Smittium mucronatum. Taxonomy (NCBI): domain Eukaryota; kingdom Fungi; phylum Kickxellomycota; class Harpellomycetes; order Harpellales; family Legeriomycetaceae; genus Smittium; species Smittium mucronatum. The sequence continues at coordinate 23,455 of LSSL01005413.1, forward strand.
TCATCCAGAAAATTAATCAAATATTTTTTTTGTACAAGGATTAAATAAAATATATTTATGCTGTTAATCTCATTAAAAAAAATTTGATTGAAAAACGAGAAAAGATTTTCGCATCTATAAAATTTGGAATATTTAATTTTTTTAAACTGGATTAAAGTATATGTTTTAAATTTTGATAAATTTATGCTAATTTAAATTTATTTATTTTTTAGTGTCTTTAAATTTAGTTGATATTTTAATTACCATCAGTATTAAATTTTAAAATAAAGCAATGATTTCTATCCTATCAACATAAAAATGAAAATTTAATATTATTCCCATACAAAAAAATATCTAGTTAACATCGTGGAGAATAATTATATCACCAATAAAAGTTTTTAAAAGTATAATATTTATATTCAATATTAAATAAATGAATGAAATAAAATATCATGAATTTTAGCCATTTGTTACATTTTCTAATTAAATTTTATACACTAACAATAAAATCAGTAATAATATATTGGCTTTATGAAGAGATTAATTTGAGAGGAAAAATTATTTTCTCATTTTTAGAGTTTTAAATATATATTCCAATTAATTTTTGTTAAAAAAATTGTTTTAAAAAGCCTATTTTAATAGAATTGTATTAAGATGAAACAATTCATCGTTTGTATTAAAAGAACTTTAAATGTATTTTTTTTAACTACAAAAAAAATTATATTAAAAAACTCCTTTTATATAAACTTTAATTCGAAGAAAGATAAAATAATTACGAATGAAAAAAATATATAGCATTAAGACCTTAAAATCGATTTTCACATTAACTATATAATAACTAAAACTTAATTAATCACGAAAATATATCTAATGAGTAATAGTAGAGAATTAAATCCCACTCATTCATAAAACCAAAATAACAGTTTTTTAAAAAAATTTAGTTCTCCTTTTTTTTCCATTATAATTTTCGAAAAAAAAAATTATATCTTATATTATAATAAATGATCATCTATTTCATGTTAAGAATTTTTTCACAATTAAAAAAGAGTATATTGCATGAAATCTAATTAAGATAAGTTTAATTTTTTAGAGTTATGATAGAGGAATAATTTTATTTAGCTTGTTAAAAAATAATAAAAGTTTCTATTCAACATAATCCCTTTATTTTTTCAATTATTCTTAATATTTTAAAATTAAAAACCAACGATATGCACCCAAAAAAACATCGAATCGAAATTAAATAGGATAAAAATAGCAGAAAAAATATCAAATAAATCTTTGTATAAAATTTTAATCTGTGATATCAAAGTTAAGAGATTATCCAATAATCATTAAATATTTAGGTACTTATATCTTTCGAGGAAGATAATATGAAATTATATAACCGTAATTTTTTAATTTTTAGCGATATGATTAAAAAGATTTATTTATAATAAACCTAAATTTATTTTTAAGGCTAAAATATTCTTATAATATAATACGGATCGCTGTCTAATATATTTAATGTAATAAATTTAACAAAATTTGACAAAATTTACTACTATGAAGTTTTTTATTTAAGATTTTACTATTATTTTCATATTTATTTATTAGTTTTAATTATTTATATCAACTCTACATAAATTTTATTAACAGAAACAGGGTCACTTATATTATAAAACTTTTATAAAAATATTTCATTTTGATATTAAAATAAGAAATTCCGTTTTTTTTTTTCATAGCTAGTATTATTTATTGTACCTTTTGAGTTTCGATTTAATTCCAAAGGTTAAATAATAAAGAATGAAAATGGGTTTAATAAAGCGTTAATATATATCTTAAGATCATTGATATACTTTATTATAATTTTAAATATTAGTTATCAATTACTTTTAATTCTGATTGATTGAATATTTATACTGTTTCTTTTTTCGATATAATTTACAGCATAAAACACGAAATTCGAAATTTTGGTGATTTAATATATATTTTATTCTTTTAAACTGAATTGAATCGATTTTTAATATTTAATAATTTAAAATTTGAATTGAAAATTTTGACTTCGATTATTTATTTATTTTTGGATTAACACCATTTTTAGAATTCCATATCTGGATAGAAAAAAATTTCTTTTTCTAAAAAGCAGTTTTTTAAATTATGAGACATAACTTTTCCAAAATATTTATGCTATTGGACTTTTTTTTAATTTATTTTACATTTTTAATAAATCTAGTTAATTAAAGGCAAGATAATTTTAATACTATACCCAATAAAAGTATAAATATACTAAAAAAAATTAAAGTAACTTTCATACTATTTTATTAATTATGATTTTTATTTCTTTTTATTAAAATAAAATAAATACGTTGTAGTTTTAATATATTACTTTCTGGATATTTTTTAATTCCTAAATAAAAATTGAAACCAACACATTCCTCCTTGCATCTTAACGAAAATCTCGATTCCTATTAAGCTAAAATTCTTTTCTTACTTATTCTATGTTTTTTTTATTCTATTAACCATCTTATCTGATTTTTATTTATGTTTCTTTTTACTTTAGGTTGACATTTAAATGAAAGAGGGATAAAAAGAAAGATGTAATGTAGTTTCAAAAATATTTCTAATATAAAAATAGTTATTTGAACAAAGTATTAATATGTATTCCTAACTTTTTCTTCATATTAGAATTGAAAATTCACCAAATTTAACTTTTAATAGTTAACCTTATTTATCAGAGCTAATTAATTGGAAATAAGAAAAACTTGGTAATTAATTTTGATTTAAAAAAGTAATTCGCTTAAACAAAAAATAGAATTATTTATTTTATTTTAATAAACATATAGCAAAATAACTTTATACATCTTTTTTCTAGAGATTGAAAGGTAATTTTAAAAATATTAAATATTTTGATTTGATTTAAAAAAGAATTTTAAAAAGTGAAATAAGAGTAAAATATTAAATTTATACTTATTTTTATTTAGTTTTTTGGTGAAAATTATATATTTTTATCTAAACTCTTCTAAAGCCCCTTTTTTATATCTATAATTTTTATTAAAAAAATATATTGTTTTAAATTTTCCTTTAATATCCTTAGGCTGAATGACAGAATTCTCCGAATTTAGATAAATCTAAATAAAATCATCCTTATATTTGAATTTATGTATAATATAAATGGCGGGTCAAAAAGAAATTTTATTAAAAAAATGATTTTTTGGTTGTATAGAAGTTTTGGAATGTTATAAACTAAAAATACATATCATAGCAAATTTTCATTTTTTATAATTCGTATTAAGAAAAAGAGTATTAATTAAAAAATACATTATTCAGTGTTACTATCCAATTAAATATTCCGATTTTTTTTCAAAGAAATATAACTAAAAACTTTGAGAGTAATCAATATTTTTTTTTATTGTTATGTTTTTTATAGAATTTACTGATTTTTTTATACAGCTGAATTTTTTTTTAAAATTATTTTTATTTTGATTGGTTTTTAACAAAAAATTAATAAGAAAAATACTTTGTTGTGTTATGAATTAAATTAAGCCAAATGGCAGTGAAAAAAATAATAATTTTTCGCATTTTGCTATACATGATAGACAATTCAAGAAATCCTAAATAATGCTTTATATATCAGTTTCCCAAAAAAAAAATCTAAAAAACCCGAGTGAAAATAGTTTTATTCCCAAAGAACTTTACTATAAGTAGCTTTTTATAATCTTTTATTTTATTTATATATGTAATCGCTTTAATGGGCATAATTAATTTTTTAAAAATAAAATTTTCAACTAGAAGCTTCATTTATTATTAAATTTTGTAGCTTTTTTCAATTCTTTGATTTGATACAGGAGAAAAAATAAACCTACAGAATAATTTTCTTTAGTTTTGGTTAAAAATTATAAATAAATGAAGTATTATTATCAGATAAATAAAATTAGTTCAAAATTACATTATAATGATAAATTTTCAATTATACTAATTCACTTGTAACACAAAATGAAAAAATAAAATCCAGCGAAAGAAAACTTACCTGGTTTTTTTTCAATTATGAAGCAAAAAAAATCGGGATTTTTTTTCCCCAATATCTCATGTAAATTTGCAGTTATATCACCTACACTTTTTACTTTTATTATTTAAAACATATATTAACATGTATATTCAAAAAGTTTCTATAATTATCTCCTTTTTATGATTTAGTATTTAAAAAATACTTTACATATTGAAAAAAAGAAAAAAATTGGCAAAAGTTTCCATATTTTAATTATAATAAATTTTAATTTATAATCTGGTGTCATATTGGAAGAAATAGAAATATTTATGCAAGCTGACTATATTTAACTGATAATTTTAAATTAAAATTGTTATAATATGATAATTTAATATAAAAATATAAATTTTAATATCTATATTACTGTTTTATTCGTAAACTTTATATTATTTTTGCAAAGTAATAAATTAATTGGATGTATGTAGAGTATTTCTTTGACAGTTAAATTTTAAATCCCATTAAATTCATATCTTTTATTCCAATTATCAAGTTTTAGAAAATAGTGGGGCCAAAAACTAAATAAAAGTACTAAATTATTCTAAAAATTCTGTTTAATGATCAAAACTCGAATAATTTTGGCTTGAATAATAAATATACATCAAATATTGAATAACAATTTTTTTTTCTTAGAAAATCTTTAAATCGGTTTATTATCCACATATCAAAAAGGTTTAAAGCTTAAAAAATAAACTGATTTAGTAATAAAATATTTCCCTATCCAAATATTATTAACATTAGGTGAAGGCTCTAAAAAAATTTCCTTAATAACTCTACGAAACTCTATGCACTTTTTTGAAAAAAAAAAAATTGTATTCATATTTATCTCTTTTACCAATCGTTTTTTTGTGAGATTAGATGTCTTTTTTACAAGCGTGAAGTTCTCTAAGTATTAATTAAACACTAATGGGGAAATTCAACAGTATCTTTTTTTTCTATTTTTTGTTCAAATCATGGTTAGATTACTTTAAATCGATTAATTATAATTTATATATAACTTAAATATTGTTTGTCAGTATTAATAATTTCTATAATTCATTAAATATTTTATTTATTAGATTTAATACAATCGACTTTACAGATAATTATTTTTTCCAGATTATCTCCGACATTTTTCGGATTATTTTTTGATTTCATGAACTGTTTCGCATCATTTCAATAGCTCAAGGGAATAATTAAATAGTAATTATTAGATCGCTTATCAAATTCCGTTTCAGCCCAATATTTATATTTTTATCTGTATAATTATTCCTTTGAGTTGCATTTAAATTTTTTTGGACAATTTATTTATTAAAATTATGTGTTATTTTACGTACAATTCACCCATCTTAGTTGATATTCCGCAAAGAAATTTGAGTTAAATATCTGACCCTACTCAAATAAATTTTATTAAACTTTTTTTATGTATTTTTAATAGCTAAGAATAAATTAAATCAAATATTTAATATTTAATTTATTTCTTAATTTTAATTGTGTGTTGATTATAAGTAAATTACTTTTTCATATTAGAAATATTACTTGGTTTATAAGGTTTTCTTTAGTTTTTGATTAATTTTTTTTTTTTAATTTTACTCTTTAAACATTTAAACATTTTTTTATTACAAAATTGCCTATTTTAAACTTTATAATATATTTTTTGGATGAAATTTTTGATGTATCGTATCTTTTGCTCTCTTTTTCAGTTTGAAAAAAAATAACACCAAATTAATTAATATCTCAAAAAATATAATTTTTAAAATATTTTTACTTTTTTGATTAATTTTTTATAATATTTTTAATTACTTATAAAATTAATTTCATTAATCTAAAGTGATTATTTTTTTCTTTGGCTTTTTATTATTATTACAGTCTTAGAAGTTCCTATAAGTTTGATTTTTTCTTAATAAAACTTTATTTTATTTCCGAAATTTTAGATTAATATAGATTTATATTGGATTCAACCTATCTAAATGTACTATATACCATTTTATTGATTTTTTAAAAAAATCCCGTTTTTTATCATGGCTCATTATTTTTGAGAAATTGGGAGTTTATTACAGAAACAAGAGTTGAAAATATCCGAATAAAATCTCTTGGAATAAGAAAAAAGGAAAGAGATCAGTTTTTATCCAAATAAACCCCCAATCTTTATTTTATATTAAAAAAGATGGTTTCATAGATTTGAAAATGTATTCTTTAAATATCACTAGGTCTAAGAATAATGTTTATATGCAAAAATATTAATTATATACATTATTGATTAGATAAATCAAAGTAAATTCATATTGGTCTTAAATCACTATAGGATTTTGAAATTTGAGCATAAAACTTTTCAAAACAATGATTTATCTTTATTTGCACAGTCTTATAACCCATATAGATATGAGATTATTATGTGATTTTATTTTTGAAGAAACACTGCTGAAAAAAATTATGCATTTTATTTTAATTGTTTTTTTGCAGCGTTTTGCATCCGTAAAACGAATTAATGATTTTTTTAATCCATCTAATATAAAAAAATGTATTAAATTTCAACATAAAAAAATCTAAATACAGTCCAAAAGTCATTTAGCACTGATATTTATATTTATTTCATTATCATAATATAAGTAAAAATACCTTATTTTTTTGGATTATTTGAGAAAAATATTATATATTTGGATGAGAAGTCTAATGGGAAACATACTTATAACAATCTTTTGTATTTTATATATGTATCGACAAAATATAGAAAAACAGGATTTCCTCTAACATTAAATGAAGATAATATTGGGTTTTAAGCATGATTTTATTCGTTTTATTTACAAATAAAATTCTTTTATGTAAAAAAAAACCAGTGATTATAATTTCATAATACGGATAATAGAAAAATAAAATAAAATTTTTCAAAAATTAGCTGAATAAAATTTTACAGACTTTTTTAATAAATTCACTAAATAAATTTTCATAACATATAGTTTAAAAAAAAAATCTATTTCTCTAGGTATCAATAAATATCTATTGAAGTAAAAATAATTTGGGGTGAACTTAATTTATGTGTTTTAATTAATCTAAATTTCGCATATTAATTTCGAGCGAATTTTTTGGAATATAAAAAATTCTAATAATCCAACCGCAATTTTAATAAATTCTTATATATTTTTTTGAAAAAAAAGTCATATTGTCTTTAATTTTTTTCTTAAAATCTAATTTCGTAATAAAAGGATTTTTTTTGTTTGAATTGCTTGTATTTTCTTTTTTTTTGCACAAAATTTCAGCATTTTTTTCATACATTTATAATAAACATTAAAATTGAAATATTAAATTAAATTTAATAAAATTAAGTTATTAGACAAAAATCTTTGAACTGGATGTAAATTTGAGTGAAAAAAGTTGTATAAGTAAATAATAAAAATCAATCGATTATTATATTGGATTTATAAATCAAAAATAAACAATAGAAAAATTACACGCTGATTTATTTATTTTTTTATATCGAAACGTATATTCACAATGAAATATCGTAATTTTTATAAATACCTATCCAATATAAATTTGACGATTAATAATTTCAAATTATAATAAATATTGATGGAAGTCTTTTAAATGATAAATAACACCATTTTTTACACAAATATAACCGGGAATATATAATATCTGTTACGAAATATAAGTAAAAATTTTCGGTCAAAATAAAATCTCGAAAAACAAGACCTTCTTTAATAAATTATAAAAATCTTAATATAAATCCCAGAAAAATAATTTTAATATATTTCAGCAAATGAGAAAATTAACCTGAATCAATTTTTTTATATTATAATTCAGATTAATATTTTGAATAGAACTTTAATTTTTTTTTATACTTAAGAACATCAATGTAAAACTGAATGTAAATTAAATAATTCATATAAATTATAAAGATAAGTTTTATTTTTTCTTATCATAAATCCATTAATTGAAATCTCAATACTATATATCAACTTTTTTCGATTTAAAATTTTTTAGCTTACAATTTTTATAATTTAGAGGTTTATAATTTTAAAAAAAGTCTGAACGTACCGGAAATAAGTTTATCTGTTCTATATAAACTATAAATTAACGAAATAAACTTTTTTTTAAAATATTTTACATGAATATGATAACTTTTATTAATAAAAAATAAATTAAATCAGATATGAATAAAGGATTCGAGATTATTTTTTTTTTGGTTTGATCTTCTTCCTGAATTTTTTTTTCAAAAAATGACCAAAGTTATAAAATCTGACCTATACACCCTTTTTAAGTGACGGTAAATGCGCAGCTTTTTTTTTACAAATAGTAGATTTTATAGGTGATTTTACTCCGCCACTAAGTTTTTCCATAGATTTCATAGCTGAAAAATTTATTATTGGCTTCTTTGTTCTTTCAAAAATTAATCAATGTTATAAAACAAACTTTCGCTTATATTTATAAAAAAAATTATTTTTTATAATTGTGTTTTATACTATGAATATTGGTTTTTTCATAGATTTTTCTATTAAAAAATAAATTAAAATTCATAGATAAATATAAAGTGGATTTTTTTGTAGTCTAGAATACAAATTTTTTAATGGCTTTTTTTTAAAAAACCATTCATAATTAATTTTTTTATCTTTATTAAAGATTGAAAAAAAAACTCCCTTAAAATTCTACAAATTTCCTAAGAATCTAAGAACCAGCGTGAAAATACTTTTTTCATCCACAAAAAATTATACGAAATTTTATTTGATGAATAAAAACATGATTCAGTCAATAAAATAAAATAATAAAATTGGTCGATGGACAGCTAAAAATCAAGTAGAAGGATAAATGATTACAATATAGATTTATTTTCAAAATAACATTAGCGCTTTTCTTTTTATCACAAGATTTTACCGTAAGATAAATTCATTAAAAAACATACTAAAAAAACTTATATATATAGAAAATAAGATTATCCTAACTACAATAAGCTCCTCTGCTCGGTTACTGTTTGAGCGCCTATGGGAATCGGATACAAACAACCTATCAACTCCATCTCCCCATGATGTCGCTCCAAGTAAGCTGGATGGCTGAGGTTACTGGCAGTCACGAATTAATATCTTTTTAGAATGAAAATAGTATCTGAAGCTACTAAGCTCCTATTTAGAGTGTAAAATGATATCAGTATTGTTGAAAAATTAATTTAAGGGATGGTATTAAGATATTTAATTACTTTAGCTGCATATTTTTGCTTTAATATATAAAAAATATATATATAATTTTCGGTAAAATAAATGAGATTATTGATAACAAAGATATTTCAACATATCTCCAATTGCAAAAAAATTTATTTTTTAAAAAAAAAATGTATAGCAAGCCTACAATTCTTATACACATTTAAAATGGATTATCCGATATTTGGTGTGAAAAAAAAAAACTTTAATATTAAAAGATCGCAAATTTTTTTATTATCATAGAAAGTTGAATTCAAAAATCACACATTTATTTAGTGAATTATTTGATTATTAGTCATATGTATTTAGTTAGTCATAAAATTAATATTTCTTGATTGATAATTTTCAAGTTTAAAAACATGACCAATTGCAACCAGTATAAAATTTGCGCTTTTTTTTTTACGCTACTTTCTGTAACTTTGGTCATTTATATGGCAGTAAAATGCGAAAAATGCGGTTGTTTCTTAAATTTGCGCATTGATTCTTTAATTTTGAAGCTCAATATTAAATTTTTTTACTTGAAATATATTCAAACTTTATTAAGTATATCACACATTTATATAAGATTAAATAAAAAAAATTAATGCAAAGTAGAGTCTTTGAAAATGAGTATATTTTTTAGGATCAATAATGATACTACCTCCAAATTAACGCCCTTTAGTGTCAACATGATTTTTCACATAAACAGCTTAAGAAATATTCGGCTCGCTTCGATTCGAACTCCTTTTCGATAAAGATCCTAAAATAATTTATAATTCAAAAATTTAATTTTATATCTACAAAAAAATTTTTCAGATAAAATTAATCTTTTATACCATAAACTATTTATATCAACATCTTTTTGATGTTTTGCAACCACGAAATATACATTGCACTCTGATAAAATCATATCAATCTTTTTTTTTTGAACTATTATTAAAGACGATGAACCTCCAATCAAATTTTTAGAATTTAAAAGACCTCCGATTCCTTCATCATCGTTATTTAGAATGTATATCCCAAAAAAAATTCAATTAAGATTTTTCGGATACAACAAAAATATCATTAATATACAAGTTCTACTTAGATTTACTAAATCTACCTTTTTTTCTTTATAACTCAATTAAATTAATCAATAGATGGTTTCGATATGTAGAATTTTTCGATATTTTTCCAAAACCAATATATAATTTGAATTAATAAATACTTGAATGGTTTCTATTAAAAATTAATCTGTAGCCAAAAACCATTAAAGTATTAAAAAAATATTAGCCTTGAATTAAATCTAATTTAATCTAGGTCTGATATTGATAAATATTTTATAGTTTTTTTTTTTTCGTAATTTTTAATATTAATATTTTTTAAGTCGGATTTTTTTACATTATTTCTAAAATTGCCTATTATAAAATATATTCTTCTAATATCAATGGTTATATTCCTGGGAAGCTGGTTATTTATTTATTTATTTATTTATTTGCCTTAAAAGTATATTTATCTAGGATTTTAACTACTGTGACCTTTAATTAAGCTAGAGATATAACTGTTCACATTTCCACAATTTTTTAGCTATGGTCACATCTTTAATTGATTTTCTTGATACTTATTCATCCTGATTAAGAACGTAAAAGTTAAATTCTTCATTTTTTTTACTGTAACTAATAGCCTGGAGATAATCATTTAGACGCCATTCCAGCTAAATCCACCCATTTAGAAAAAAAATGAGTATTTTAAATATCCAAATATATGATACTTGGTCCTAATTAATTTCTATTATATATTTAAATAGTCCAAATAATTTGTGATATATTTAAAATGAAAAGGTTGTAATTTATTTTTTTTAAGTATAATTAGCCCATTTATATGTTAAAAATCATTATCATTTAAACTCCTGCAGTAAAAATAAAGCCAAATAGAAAAGTTCCTATGCGAATCACGAACCTCTCAATTAAAAAAAACGTATTATTTTTTTTTGATTTAGATAAATTTTATTACAAAAAAATAGTCTTGCACTTTTCGTATTACTTCGTATAGGTAAATTTATTTGAAAATTATACAGCTTTAAATTTATTCGTTCATTTATTATTACTTTTTATTTTAAACCCTTTATAAAATACTAAGGAGTCAAAAGAATTTTTTTTATTTTGAAAATTCATCTATTAAAATTGATAAAATTATAATGTTTATTTATTTTTAATCTCAAGAAATTAATATTTTGTTATTTGGAATATGGTACCATAGCTTTAACTAATAAAAAAGATCCTATTGTTAGTTTTAAAATGAAAAATTTATTTTATATCAGATTATTTTTAAAAAGGTTTGGGTTAATACGAATAATTAAAAAATCATGAGATCACCCAATGAAACTTTATTTGAAAAAAGATAAATATCCCCGATTTTTTTTCAAATATTTACAATATTATATAGAACAAGCAAATATAAATAGCAAATTTAGTCAAAAAACAAACTGTTAATATAAAAAAAATACATATGGAGATATAAATACTATGTTTCTCATTGGGGTGTGGAGTGGTACCTCAAAAATATTATTAAAATATTAATATCAGTGAAATTTATACAAAAAAAAACATTTATGGAGCTAGAAAAATCTACACGTTGTTAAAAGCGGACTTCTTATACCAATTAAAATGGTATAAATAATATCCCTTGAAATTTTGTTGTACGATAAAAGTTGGGAAACTGCTAATCTCACAGTCTCCGAAACCTATAACATTCTTAAACAGCAGAATCTTGGGCTAGTTTATTACTTTCTTGATTTTTTTTACCATTCTACACATATTTATACCTGCATTTAAAGCGCTAAGTATTTTTACATCTCCCAAAGTGGGAATGATAGGCAAGAATACTAGTGGTGGATTGGGTACGTAATTTAATGAAAGACCAAGTAAAGATAAAGATAAAGATAAAGATAAATACTTCATAACTGAATAGCCCATGAAGTCTATCGATGAGTCTAATTGATCATCGTTAGGATGCAATTCTTACAGATATATGCCGAAATGACAGTATCCCCACATTCCGTAGCCACCACTCAAAGTGAAAAATTCCAGGTCATATCCATAAGAATAAGTTCCGTAATTCATCGACCCACGACTACACTTATTCATACCCATAGCTTAAGCTAACTCCAAAGAAAGAGAAGGATATAAAAACCAAATCGTGGAAGTTAAGTCAACTGGGAATGGTCCCAAACCACGAAGGTGTGAAATAAGACTAAAACTTAAATCTATTAAAAAAAGGCAAAAAAAGGGCAAAAAATCTATTGATAAAACACTAACAAAAAATATATAACGAAATTATAACTAAACGAAGGAAATAAAACAACCTCCTAAACAACTCAAATTAGTATAAAAAGGGATCCTACAGCTTATAAGATTTTCCGGAATATCAAAGAGTATAGTTGCACTCAAAACTAGATGACGCATACTATCAACTTAGTGCAAAATTACAATATCAAATATAATAATCATCCCCTTTTTTATTTATCATTGAGTCAGTGTGTATTGGGGTCTATAATAACTTTTAATAATAGTAATTATTGTCTTAACAGCAATAAGAAATTGAGCAACTAGGACACAGTTCATACACTTTATAAAAGTCAAATAAAATAAACTCGGTTTTGGAAGACCGATAATTCAATAAAAATGTGGAAATTATCACTTTTTGTTTTAGTTTTGAAATAAGAGATTCAAAAATCTATATATTTATTTAAAAAATTTACTCTATCATACGAAAAAAATCCCCCATGTTTAATTTTTTTATACTATTTTACCCAATTTACAACTAATTTCTATTCTAAAATATTTAATTCTGAAAAGATCGAAGAAAATCATAAACTCCGACAAGAAATTAGTCGAGCTTCATTCAACAGACTACCTATTTCAGTTCATATATTTTAAATTTATAAGTTAGTTGCATTGAATTTTTATAGTTTTTTTAATATATTCTTCTACGCCACGCCATCATCCTCTTATAGATAATTAGCTTAATATTTGCGGAGAATGATATGTAAAGCGCACATGATAAAAAGCGAATCTAAGCGAGCACAAAAGATACATCGCTCCGAAGAGCTGGTGCTATAAAGAGGATATTAAGGAACGAATAAGTAGAGCCAGAAAGGTTTAAAGCGTTTATGAAGCACTACACGTGAAAAACAAAACAATTTAAACTAAAGATACCAATTTAAACTGTGCAAGAATATGGTAGTCTAATGTGTAAATAATGGAAGTGTTTTAACACAATTTCTGGCTCCAGCTTGCGGACCTTCAGTGCTACATCAGGTACCTTTTAATTTAGGCACAAACTCGCTTTAGATTAATATCCCTGTTTCCTATTAGAAAGTATAGAATGGATTTATCATAAAACTTTAAAATTATTCGATTAGAAAAAAAGCACTAACTTTGAAAAATGCCAATAAAAATATCAATTTTTTTAACTAGCCTATTAATTTAGGGTTTGGGTCTCAACACGCCACAATATTAGCCCTTTTAGAACCAATGGTATAAAAATTGCTTTCATTTTTAGTTCAATGTTAACATTAGTTTAATGATCTCTATACACAATTGGATATATGAACAAAAAATCCCAATTAAATTATGCAAACCCGCGAATAAAAAAGAGGAATGAATTTAGACAAGAAAGGCTATAAAGTTTGTTGGGTTCAGAAATAGAAAATGTCAATGTCAATGTCAACCTAATTTACAGCAGTTCCAAGGTGTTTTTTCTAGTAAATCATTCACCTTTAATTATTAGATAAATAGCAATGATGAGTGGAAAGGTGGAGAAAAATATTGACGATGATTTCCTTGAAAAGGAATTTTTTGGAGGTAGTAGTGACGAAGAATTAGAGGAATTAGAAGATTCAGAAATCCAATCGAAAGATATAGACTTTGAGCCCTCTGAGAATGAAAATGATGCTAAGCTAAAGAAAGAAGATTCGGAACAAAATGCAATTTCAGACACTGAACTAAAAAAAACAGACGAAAAAAACAATATTTTATCTAGCGATAATCCATCGATAAAAAAAGAAAGTCAACTTGTCATCACTCAAACTATTGATGATGCAACTGTTGATTTCAATGAAAATACGAACTTATCTCCAGAAATTCATCTTTTAAATGGAAAAATTAAAAATCCCGAGAACATCATTTCAGGAATTTCTCGAACAAAAACACCTGAAAATTTAGAAATAAACACTGAACTCGTATCCGATTTAAATATCTCTCTGCAAAATATTCCACCCAAACAAGGTATGATTATCTTTTATTTCGCATTTTTTACCCCTTTTTATTCATTTAGTCAACGGATTTTATTATTTTTGATTTCATCTTTTATTGGTTTATCCAGAGGTTGAACCTAAAAAGGAAGCAGAAAAAAAACTTGAGAATAAACCTTTAACTGTAAAAAATTCGGAAGCTTACAAAAAATCTGAGAATTCAAACATTAAATTAGAAAAAACAAAGAAAAGAGAATTTGAAACCGATCCCTTGGATGAATTTAGCAAAATAACCATACTTAACTACCCCTCCAAAAAACGAATAACCCCAGATCCAAATTACATAAATTGCAAAAAATATGATATCGTGCCTTATGTAATCTTTAATTTTTGGTTAAAAAAATTCAATAAACAATCTTTTCTACCCATCAACTTTATTAGGTTTCTGCCTTAATTAACTTTGAAACATACTCTATTACGGCCACCAGAAATATGAGATGGTTGTTTACTGGAGGTGAAGATGGTCATATATATAAATGGGATTTTTTTTCTTCAATGAATGGGAAAACTATGTTAACCCAGTGGCAGAGGCATCAGCAAGTTGAAAGTGTTACAAAGGAAAGCCTAAAATTTTCTATTACTAACATCACAAAAAGTCCTATATTTATACTTTTTCACCATTTTTTAATATTTCTCTTTTTTTTAGGCAGGAGTTATGTCTTCATACTTTTTTCATAAGGGTAATTATTTTTATACATGAATATATATAACAGATCATTCTATTTGTTATATTTTCTTAAACAGAATCCGATGAGCCAGGTGCTAGCCTTTCACCCATCTATAGCATGGATGTACATTCAGAGGGTTTATGGCTAGTTTCCGGGAAAAAGGTCTATAGCTTTCCAATTTTCTTTAAATTTTATTTTTTTCTCCATTTTAATGGCCCATATTAATAATTTCTGATGGTGATGGGTTTAGAGCGGGAAGATAGGAATGTGGAGTATCAGACATGATGAAGGGAGACTCATTCATGATCTCAAAAGACATAGGGAGCCTGTCTCTGTATTGAAAATTACGCCAGATGAATACGGTTTAATCAGTGGATCATGGGATAAAAATGCATATGTATTATTTTTACTATAATAATATTTGTTTATTAAATATTTTCTAAACTTTCGCATTAATATTATTCACAAAGTATTGGGATTTGAATACCGGAGGAATTTCTAGATCATTTGTTGGGCATATCTCCCAGCTATCTTGTGGTTCATTTCAACCCATAAATACAAACTTTGCATCCACAGGAGCTATATCCAATATTCCTTTGTTCATGACTACGAGTATTGACGGTTCTACATTGGTATGGGACGTTAGGGATAAATCAGCACTGCCAATGAAAATAACTCCTCCTCCTAGAACACCTCCATGGGCTTTGTCGGTAATTTTGATTTTTTTTGTTTAACTTTAAAAGTTATAGTGAGCTTTCCCTTTTTATGCCTTAAACTATAATCTTATTCTGTTTTTAGTCTTGTTGGGGAGCTGATGGAAAAAAAATATATGTTGGTAGAAGAAATAGCACTATTGATGAATTTGATATAGTAGCTGGAAAATTGGTGCAATCCCTGAAGCTTCCATCCAGCTCTGGACCAGTTTCACAAGTCTGTGGACTTCCAAATAATGATAGTATATTATCGTAAGATGATACACCAATACTCTCAAACATCTATAACTTGAAAAAAAATTTATTCCTGTATCTTTTATTTTTCTTAGGTCCTCCTTTGATAATTTACGTGTTTGGGATCTTTCTATGAATGTTGAGAAGCGTGGTTTCATACAATTCCAGGTGATTCCAGCTCACCATGGAGCTACAATATCTCAAATGTGTAAGAATTTGAGTCATACCATTTACATTATTCATATCTCTTGTTTTGAAACTATAATACACATAAAAGCCGATTTTCGTCACCTCATTAGCTACAAATTATATCCATAATGAACCTATTTCTTAATTAATTTAGATATTGACGAGTCAGGAAAATATTTGGCTACTGCTGTTGGAAGTCGAGAATGGGATGGAACAGGCGCCAATACAATACTTTTCTATGAAATATCTCCTCAATAAGAGTCTTTGCAAATATTCGAGTGGTATTATCTGTAACTCAAAAAAGTTAAAAAAAAATTTTATTAACTAAAAATTCACTTTGTAATGTAAAAACTCCCATTATAAAATATACATACACATTCCCTGTTTAGAAGATCTGGGTGGAAATAATGGTTGAAAAGGACCGAATAAATAGTATCTTATTCTAACACTTGCACTTAGCATATATGCCCCGAAGGTTTATAAGTATGTATAAAGTTCCTAACAAGACCATAGATAGAGTAGCCCATTTAACTGTTTCATTGTATTTGGAATCGGGAATTGGCATCCTGAGAATTAAAGAATCTTTGATTAAATCTTTAGAAACAGGTGATACCTCATCATATGTGACCAATAATTGAGGAATTATCAAAATTGGAGAGGATTCCGTGTCGATTTCTGCAAAGGTTGTGGGAGAAAATAGCGATAAGATTATGGATCTTGGAAGTCTGATTTTTAAATCTGATTCTTTTTGGATTTTGTAATCTTTAATATGGTAGTACAAATAAATAAGGGATTAGAACTTGATAATAAGGGAAACAATAATATAAATTTGATTTACATAAACCAGGATGACTCCAAAAAATTTTGGGCAAAGGGATGTCCTCTAAAATAAAATCTGCTCTCGCATTGCTTTTTTCATATAATAAATTGTGAGAGAACATTTTTTTAGCTTCTGGCAACCTATACCTTGAATGGAAAGGGATTTTTATGTCGATTTCTTGTTCTGGGATTTCAGATTCTCCGCTGTTTGTGGATCTAAAGTTATCTGGTTTTAAACTGCTAGAGACTCTATGCGAATTTATAGGGGGTGAACTTATTGATAATACACTTCCCCATTGGCTGACATTATCGGATTCCGCTGGTAACTCAAGTTCTATTTGCCCGAAATGACTGTATACAGACCCTTTATCCCTTATCTCTTCCAATTGATAAGGATCAAAGAAGTATGTTTTCCATAACCACATAATTGTGTGAAAATTGAGATTTTTCAAAAAAAATAAAGATTCTTTGTTACTGTGTTCAAAGTCTGATTTCAGTTCTAGTGTGGGATGAAATGCTTGTCTATTTTTCAGGTCGAGTTTAATAGTAGTATCAAAATCCCCCATCATATTTTCAAGAATATAAGATTTCGAATTTGGTTTTAAGTTTTCTAGGAGAGAGCTTGAGATATGTGTTGATACTGACAAGTTCGATTCAGAAATACTTTTTTCGGAATTATTGGTTTCCCTTAAATATGAACTGCAAGCCCAATTTTCTGTTTGATTAATGGAGGAGTTTTGGTCAATTTTCTGATTAAAATTAAAAATGCTAACATTTCTGTGGAGCCCAAAAATATTCTGTATAGGTATCTCAGCAATTTGGAGATTATGGTTGCTAACGTGAGAAAAAGCTTGTATTTGGAGTGTTAAAAGCTTTATGGGATCTTCAGATGAGCTTATAGTTAAAACCATTTCGATTCTGTCAATAAAGATTTTATTGAAGAGCAATGTACTGGATTTTATAGAATTTACTGCTTCATTTACAAATGAATCGGTTGAGTTGAATGAATTTAAAAAACTGGACAATAAATCGGCTGGGATTGTAGAGTTTTCTTGAAGAGGCTTTTTGTAAAAATAGTATGAATGAGAAGGATCTGATGACGGGGTTTCTATGTATATGAAACTTCTGTCCGAGTTGGAGGTTTTATCATTGGAAATATAAGGAGTTCCTTGAGAAAAAAGTTTAAAAACAAAATCCTCGTTTAAAATGAAATCAGAAATCCTTTTATTCCTGAGTCTAGGAAAGATATTTTTAAAAAAAAGGTAAAGATTACGCATCTTTAAAAAAAAAAGTTGTTTAATAAATTTATATTAGGGACATACAAACAAATACCTTTTAGAATTGATGATTATGTGCAATCCTGCGGCTTCAAGGGGAGGGGAAAAAATCTCCTTAATATTAAACTTCTTTAAGTTCGAATCAAAAATATTGTTTTTGAGAACTAGTTTGATCTGTTGGATTTCAGAAATTTCTATTTCTTTAAAAAGGGAACTTGAATCATCCTATTTTTTTTTCGTAAAACGAGATTTTAAAGTTATAAGTATGTATTTGTATGGAATTATCGAGATGATGTTACCTGAATAAGATGCATATCTTGCAATAGGTACCCACTCTCAAAATCATGTATATTTATATTTTTGGGGTGTTTTAGAGATTTTGAAATGAATTTTGAATTTCCTTCAGATGAAAAGAGATAGAATGATTCACTCGATAAATCTTGCACGACAAGATTTGGATACTTGGCAGCGGAAATGTGCAGATATGTGAAGGCGACAAATGGTGTAAATAAGAGAACGACTAAATGAGGTAACATTTTTGTATAATATTTGGTTTATCAGATTTTCAACATCAAATATTCTTCCTAATTACTAGTATCGACTAGGGATATATTGATTAGGCCTAGAGTTTCTTTTTTGGCTGTGAAAATGGATCTATTCTGTTTTAAATTTCACCGAGGATTAACCCAAAATTTTGTATTTAGGTTTTTGGAGTTTTTATTGGCTCAGTAATAATTTTCCCATAATTTGAACCAAAACTCGCCTATTTTTGCAAAAGTCCTAAACTGGCAATCAAGTCGCAAAATAACTAAACAAAATCAGTAAATATCTATTAGTATTTGGCAATAGCCTTCCAACCAAGCAATTTTATTTCTGAATGTTAAAAGCTACACTAAAAAAATTCCAAAAAGAAAACATGTAAGAAAGATACGATAAATAAATTCCTTTTAATAAAAAAAGAATAAGAGTAAGGCTAGGAAAAAAAAATAAATTAAAAATAAATTAAGTAGCTCTTATTTCCTCAATTGATCACATAAGAGATATCAATGTAATGATTTGTATTAGATATATACGTGTGTTTTTTTCTATTTAATTCCAGTTTTGCGAGGTGTGATCTTGCGCATTTCTTAAAAAAGATGCTTTAGTTTTTAAGGGTCTTAAAATTAAACTCTATCATTAAAAAAATAAAAAAAGCTGTAATTTTTTAAAATATACATTTATATTTTTATCTTATTGTTCGTTTACATAATATGTCTATTTATTTAAGACTAGTTGAAACTCATTCCTTTTTTCTATAAAGCATAATTGAAATTTTGGGGTAAACCCCCATCTATATATATAATAAGATCTTAAATTCTTGATAAGAGACTGATGGGTTTTTTAGATGTTTTTTCTAAAAAATATCATGAATTAAAGTTTTTTAGACACCTTTTCTTTTTTTAGATCTCTTTTTTTCTGGTCCTAGGTAGCATTATTTTTGTATTAAATTTATCTCTTCCAGAAAATTTTTAATTTTTATCCTAGATAAATATTAAAAAAATTTAAAAAAAAGTCAATTATTTCTTTTTATCTTTAAATAATTAAAAATATTGTTAAAAATCTAAATTTCAAGTTTTTTTGAGAATTAGCCCGGATCGAATGTGATTATAATTTAAGCTATATCTTGTCCAAAATAAACTCAAGCTAGCAAAAATTTTGGATTTAATCTAACAATTCATTAAATTTTTTTTCAAATAGGAAAAAAGTAAATTAGTTTGTGTAAAATCTGTGTACATCATACATACTTTCAACTGGGCTAGAAAAAATTTCTATTTAATACTATTTTTAACATTTAACATAATCCCCCCTAGATAAGTTTTTTTTATAATAAGATACACCCTAATTTAATAAAAACATTAAAATCGATGTTATCTTTAGCTCCCTAAATTTATTTTTAAAAAAATTTTGATTTATATCTAATCAAATCAAATCAAATTTTGACTTATCAAAGAAAGTAAAAACTTTTTTATAGGAAAAAAAATAGAAATCAATTATGATTAAAACTTCTGTTATTGAAAATATTTGAGATAAAAAAGCAAATAAACCTCCTCTATATTGAAAATTTTATTTTGTTTTACCTCTAAAATTAACCAAGATCTAGTAAATTTAAAATTAGAAAAATGGTGAGCCTTATAATTTTATTTTTCAGCCCGAAAATTAAGAAAGTTTTTGATAATAATAGGATGGTAATTTAAATGGCGTGTTTGGTTGGAATTTTTTAAGTGAAAATATTCACCCTTTATTGTACATTTAAGTATTATATTTTTGATCTAGCTATCGGATAAAAATCGGATCATATATTCAAAGGATTGAAAGTCCCCTTGTTTTAACAGAATTTGTAAACGCGCATATACCAACTTATAATAATCAAATAATTTGTATTTTAAAAAACAAATCCTTTGGTATACGGTGTCAGTAATAAAGACCTAAAATACATTTGATTCATTCATTCGTCTATAATAAAAAAAATTAAAATCAGAATGGCTAGAAAAAATACAAAAAAATTCATTTTATTATGAATTTTTATAAAATATATTAATCAAATAATCTCTGTGATCAAAAAGCTAGTGAAATTTCTCAGAGTTGAATTTGGAATAAACTTCTGGTAACGCCACAGTTTTATCCATCACCCTTTGTTCAAACCTGTAAATATGTTTGTCCCTCGAATGGAAAACTTAATTATAAATTGTATTTTTCCAGAAAAAGGGCAATGAAAAAATGTATAAAAGACAAATTGTATTTTAATAAACAACCTATAATTCCTTTGATTCAATTTAGTCATAACAGCATCTTCTTCGATTTGTGTTAAAAAAAATCAGGCTTTATTTAAAAAAAATAATTACTCTAAAAGTTATTCGTAAACAGATTCTGGAGATATATTCCATTTACTTATGTCGGACCTTGAAAAAAAAAATTGGGATTTTTTTATGAAGATTTTTTTTGGCATAAGGTAAGATTTGATACCATTTAATATTAGTTTTTCTTAATAAATTCATCTTTGAAAAAGTTAAAATATAATAAATTCTAAAAAAATTAATATATTCTCATGGTATTTAATGTGTTTTTTGGGTAGAGAATGTGCTAAATTAACTAAAAAATTTAGTCGATTTAATTTAAGGAATATTAATAACAAAATTATTTTGATTTAAAATTTTATTTCTCATATGATATCTTTCATTCCCTTTTTAATTATTAATTTTCATTGTTTTTATTTAATATAATTAATTTATCTGCTTGTGAAGGATAAATTTTTAAGAAAAGATTATTGGTTATTTAAAATGTAGCAAAGATACTTCAATAAATTTTATTTCAAAAATGAATAATTTATTAGCTAAGAAAGAAACTTATATGATTTTTAATCTGCATTTAAAATATCTTAGTTCTTTCTCTGTTGTAAATATTTGATTTATATATATATATACTTTCTTTACAAAATAATCATACAACTATGATGTTATTTAAATTCAAAATTTTTTGATATTATGTATGTAACTCATTAAATTCATCTAAGTTAACCATAACTGTTGTATTTTCGTGCTTAAATATTAATTGTGATTAATTGAAAT
Source organism: Smittium mucronatum (assembly GCA_001953115.1). Classification (NCBI taxonomy): domain Eukaryota; kingdom Fungi; phylum Kickxellomycota; class Harpellomycetes; order Harpellales; family Legeriomycetaceae; genus Smittium; species Smittium mucronatum. The sequence continues at coordinate 45,403 of LSSL01005413.1, forward strand.
GTAATTATTTTTTGGAAAATATATTTTAAATTAAAGATATTATGTTTGAGTCGCATTCATATATTATTGTACATATTTTTTTAGTTTTATTTAAAATTCATGTGCTGTATTCATATAAAACACATCAAAATTTTATGAGTTTTCATTAACATATAAAGTGATTTTTTTGGATGTTTATAGTGCGAACTTATAAATAATGAAGTTAAATTTGTAATAATTTAAAATCAACATTTTTAATTTATAAATATTGTATCTTTTGAGTGTTAGAAGTTATTTTTTATCTTTATTAAATTTAAATATATTTTTTCTGTTTATCTGAATCATCTATCCGAATTTTAAATCGGCTAGAAAAATTTTTTGAGCTCTATAAAAATATTAAAAAGCAGATTTTTTTTATAAAATTTTGGTGTTAGACCAATTTAAAAATTAAAAATTTAAAAACAAGAGAATTATTATTATTAAATTTAATATTTTTAGTTTTCTTCTTTTGTTTGGGATTAATCTCATTTTTTTACTTGTACTTCATTTTGTTAGACTATCAAAAAAAAAGTAATAATTAATTATCCTATAGTTTAAAATTTTAGTTTTTTCAAAATATATAATTTCACGGGATGAAAAAAAAATGTTTATACTACAATAAAAACCTGAAATTTAAAAAATTGATATTAAATCAGCTTAAAAATTGTCTATTTTATATATTTTTGAGTGATTTTCTTCAAAAAATTTCTTATTATTTGATTTATATTTATAATTATGCAATAATTTTTAATTGATTTTTTCATTAGATATTAATTTTTGGTAAATTCAAGGATATGTCTTATAATGATTCTCGGAAATCAATTTATAGGCATATGCTTAATTTAGCAATTATAAATTGGAGCCAAGATTGAAATCATTTAATAAGTAAGATTCTTTCTTTTTTTTCTAGAAAATAAATACAAATTTTAATTAAGCTCAAAAAGATGAAAAATGATAAAAAATTTTTTTTTAATATTATCAGCATTTTCCAAATAAATTTAATTAGCTCTTTCAGTTAATTTTTTTAGTTTAAAAGTATTTATACATAAAATATGCGATTATACACAATTTTTTTTTTTGGACAATAGAGCCCCTTAAATACTCCGTATTTATACACAAAACTAAGAACTCATTTTATTTATCGGTTTTTATGATTTAATTACATGACTGATTTTTTTCTACGCCAGATTACTTTATCTATAAAGTAATTTGCCAAATCAGAATTAAATACTGTTTCATGCGATTTAAAGTTTTAGCCAATAGATTCCATAATTTTTATGCGCCAAAAAATTTTTTTTGCACTCACATTAATAATTATAACCATCTTTAATGTATATGATATTTTATTTTGATTACATGCGGCTCAACTAACCCTTTAATTTTACCTAATTAGGAAAGCGGCTAAATTTTATAGCAAATTCTCTGCATTCAAAGAAACCGCGATTTAGTAACGTTGGAATAATTTATCACTATAGAAATTATCAATTTAAATATAACGGTCAAATAAAAAGATTGCTTCTATTTTGTGTACTAATACGGAATATTTAAGGAATTTTATTTGCCAAAAAAGAAAATTTGTGTATAACCGCATATTCTGTGAATAATAGACCAATTTTGTGTAAAAATACATGGTTTATTGTATAAAATGGTTTGAAGATTTTTTTACGTTAAAAAATTACAAAAAACATTTTAAAAGCTTTTAGAAAATTAGAAAATTATCTTAAATTGACTATAAAAATGACAAATGGCAAAAATAGTGAAAGTTTTGATAAATTTTGCAAAAATGGTCAGATTTAAAATTAATCAAAAAACTTGTCAAATCATCTACTTCGGTTGATTAATCCAAAGAATTTTTGTTCATGTAGTGACTAAAAACAAAAAATCTAGTTTTATCAAATAAGAAATTTCTATTTTAAACTTTTATTGTGGATGTTGTGATTTTAAAATAGGGAAAAAAGTGTTGTAAAAAACGCACCAAAAAAACTATTGAAAATCAATTGAAAACCTGTAATGTAGTCGCATCACGAAATTTGAAAATTTAAATTTTGTACAAGATCAATTTCCAGGACATTCCCAATTCAATACTTTCCAAAAAAAAAAAAA